>SNQJ01S0101935.1:30917-43763 GCA_010110895.2 Picea sitchensis
TGTTGTTTATGATTCCGTTGTGCATTTTTAATGGTTAAAACTCCGCTGTAAATTTTCTGCATAGTTTACATAATTTATATCAACAGTAGATTAAATTCTGAGTTGTTAAATTATTGGCATAAAATTTCTGATTGCTGGGTTTCAAGAAATTAACATGGTATCAGAGCTGGGACTCTGAAGAGTGGCATTGAAGACTTTGGCACAAGGATTTGTAGGGATTGTAGGGGTTTTGCTTAGAAAAATGAAGGGAAAAGTACTGTTGGTCAGTTGGACGAGGATGGCTACCGGATTGAGGTTTGAGGATAGGTTGGATGTGGCTACGAATTTTAGCCCATGGAAAGAGCGGATTGCATTACTATTGGAGGAAAACAAAATTTGGAACATTGTGGAGAAAACCTAGGTTGCTCCCACATATACAACACTTTTGGCGACCTACAATAAGAAAAAATTGAAAGCCAAAAGGATGCTCTTGGATGTTGTGAAGGACCATATCACACCTCATGTGTCCGGAAAGAAAAATGCCTATGAGATGTGGGAGGCTCTAACAAAGCTTTATCAGAGTGGAAACCAAAACAGGAAGATGGTGCTGAGGGAGAAACTCAGGAGCACCAAGATGTCCAAGACTAACATCGTGGCATCGTATCTCACTAGAATATCACAGGTTTGTGATGAGTTAACGACTGTTGGAGAGGAAGTCAAGGATGATGAACGTGTGAGAACAACTCTGAATGGGTTCTCAGAGAAGTGGGCTCTGTTCGTGAAGGGAGTTGTGGCACGAGAACATCTCCTTGACTGGCAGAGGTTGTGGGATGACTTCTCTCAGGAGGAGACTCAGGAGGAGGCTCTTCAAGGTAGTCAGGGTAAGGGTGATGAAGACAAGGATAATCTGCTCTTCATGCGAAGAAGGGTAGGGGAGATGGAAAGGACATAAGCAAAGTGAAATGCTTTGCATGTCAGAAGACTGGCCACTATGCAAGCCAGTGTCCAAACAAGAAGGGAAAGAAGGAGACACAGGTAGCAACATCAACATCCACTGAGATCGATGATTTTGCTGAGAAATTCGAGAAGAAATTTTCTCTTGTATTTTGTCTTTCAGCTAGTGGTAGTGCAAAGTTTGGGGACATTGGAGCATGAATTGTGGACATTGGCTCATCTCGCCATATGATGGGAATGATGTCGATGTTTCTTATTGTTTCAGAGACAGACTCGAACTGTCATGTGGATTGTAGGACTAGTATTGTGCATGTAGTGAAGGGGGTTAGACGTGTGAGATTCCAACTAGAGTCAAAAGGATCTCTTAAGGTGGTAGATGTGTTGTTTGTTCTGGAGCTGAAGGTAAGCTTGCTCTCAGTATCAGCTTTGGAGGATGAGGGATGTGGAGTTGTGTTCGAGCATGGACATGTGTTCATATATCTAGAGGGAGCTACCCTGAATGTAACGGTAGTGCTTGGTGTCAGACAGGGGAGGTTATATAGGTTGCTGGGACAGTCTGTGTGTGAGTCCAAGGGGATCTTCGATTCAGGATTAGTGTCAGTGACAGGTGGTTGTGAGGCTTCTTCCAGTACTGTCAGGAGTCTCAGCTGGTATGAGATGACATTGTTGGATGCTCAAGAGTGTGAGGAGACTCCCAAGGGCATGGTGAGGAGGAACATGTCTTCAACACATGATCTAGTGTAGGTGGCAGGGAAGCTTTTTGGTTTAGAGGGAGAAGCTACAACAACAAATGGACTGATGGGGTTAGAGACAAATCTAGGTGGAGTTTCCAAAAATACCTTGCTAGCTAAGAGGGAGTGTTAGCTTTTGGGGTAGATMAGACAGGTACTTCCGCATTGGTAGTGCCTRGCATGCAGAGGTGTCTGAGCTATGCTCTCTAGATATTTAACTTTATAATTTCATTTATAAAGTTAAAGTGACTTTTATTTAATGACTAAAGTGACTTTTTATAAAGTTGAGTGMCTTAAATGATTTAAGTCATCTTAACGAGAGATTAAGTCAACCATCGATCTTGGGAAGGTAAGATCTAATCTTGACCGTTGAGATCTTAGGGTTAGGGATTTGGTCATTAAGAGATTATAAAAACAGATCTAAGGAGAGTGAGAGGCACACATTGAGCTGAGAGGAAGAGGTCAATTTGGCTGAGGAAGAGGGCGGATTTGTAGCTCGAGGAAAGACGATTTTGCTGGGCCGAAAATGAAGGACTGGAAAAAGCAGGGCCGAAAAAGCAGTGCGAAAAAGCAGGGCCAAAAAAGCTGTGTGAAAAAGGAGGGCCGTACAGGCCGAGTTTGCTGGGCTGTAAGAAAATTTTAAATTATTTGTTGTAATTATTTTCTTCCTTTGAAGCCAATAAAATCCTCTCATTCACTAGTTTTCCCTTCAGGGTTTTTCCAGGGGCATTGCTCAGAAATGTATGTGTTCAAATGTGTGTGCTGTTTATGATTCTGCTGTGCATTTTTAATGGTTAAAACTCAGCTATAAATATTCTCCATAGTTTATAGAATTTATATCAACAATAGATTAAATTCTGAGTTGTTAAATTATTGGCATCAAATTTCTGATTGCTAGGTTTCAAGAAATTAACACTAGTGTCTTGACATTCTTCTATCCGAAGTGCAGGATCAATGGCATAAAAGTTTCCCATATTGTCATTCAAATACAATATCTCATCCATGGGATTTTGGTGGGTTTCAACTTGGTATTGTACAACATGCTCTCTTAAAGGGTGGCAAAACCTCTCTCAGGGTGAGGGATAGTAGCGTATGATAGTTCCATTTGAAGGCTACCTCCCAAGGTTGCGGCCCATTCTCTCGATAACAACATTCCCCAGACATCAAGTATATCAATTACTACAACATCCATAAGAAGGGACATTGGGAAAAGCTGCCAAGCTAACCTTAAGGTCTTTGATGAGGCCACAAACAGTGATGGGTTGAGAATCAACGCCACACACATTCCTATAGGGTCGTGAAATTTCCAAGCCAAGTTGTTTCATAACTCTCAAGGGCATGACATCGGTGGAAGCAACTGAGTAAAGCATGCAGTTAATGGAGGATAAGTTCATTTACTACTAGCAAGATGAAGAAAGGTGCATGCTTTCCATTTTTTCTACCAAGATTTTTTGCGTGGAGAATTATAGGAAGATCTTCTTCATCTTGGGGGTCGTGATGTTCTTCGATGTCAGGGTCTTGTGAAGTTATAGGGATCTCAAGTTGATCTTCTAGGGTCTCTCCATCTTTAGGGTCTTGTGAAGGTACAAGGCCATCAGGGTTAGTACCCTTTAACTCATCATCATTCCCTTTAGGAATTGTTGGCGCAGTGAAGTTGGTACCCTCCTTGAGAGGTTCATCCTCTTCCTCCAACCCTTCATTCATGATTGATAGAAGCTGTAGTCTAGCCTTCCTAGCAGCCTTGTCCTTTTCAATGTCCCATATCTCCTTATTAATAGGATATGACCCTTTGGGAGAAGCACCCGCCCAGTTAATGTTTCCAATATCTTGTTTGTAAAGGGCATACTCTTTGTCTAGGGCATCTGTTTTGGCTTTGAGAGTTTCCTAAGATGCACGAGTTTTGTGACTGCTTGCTCATAAGCAACTAGTTCATTGATTTTAGGAGGGCTATTTAACTTGAAAGCATATAGGTTGGCTTCTATTTGAGAGGCAAATTCTTGTACTTCAGGGAGGGTTTTGGGATATTTATCTTTCAACAAGAAGCCTAACTGTCCTTGGAAAGCATTTAGATATTGTACTAGGATGAGCCCTTCTATAGGTCTAATGTTCTGAGGAAAATCTTCTATTTGGGCATTAAATCTTTTGTTAAATTCTCTCACAGGCTCTTGTTCATGTTTTGTGATTTTGTCAAATCGAGAGAAGAGCAAGGCCTCATCCTTTTCAACCCCCCATTTTCTTAAGAAAGCGTCCTCAAGAGGGTGCCTACCTTACTTTGTGGTTTTGGGAGTTGGTCTTTCCACATCTGACGACACTACTTCACATGTGTGGACACATCACCTAGGAGGGTGCACTCACCTACTTTCTATTTTTGAGGGCTAGACATGGTCAACCAAAGAGGCGCCCATTTGCTAGGATCTATATTTGAGTTTGAATGCCAAAGGAAAATAAGGCCATAGAGGAGCACCATGCTATGTTGGGGGAGCATATAGTGATATAGTTAACTCGTGTTCTATAGTCTCTAATCATTTACCTTTCAAAGATAACAACATTACACATTCTACATCACATGGTTAGTTGTGTTTGTATATAGTTTTGAGGTAAGGGGCTACCTTATACTTTCTTTGAGTAGTGGATCTTAAGTGACCCTCTCCCTCAATATTCTTTTAAAATTCTAATCACCAAAACCTATCGTTGAACCAAGTCAAGGTGTTTAGAACATGTTACATGGTCGCATATAAGCCCTTGACTTTTCCTCTTGAAATTTCATAAGTGACTCCATAGCCCAGGTAGGTGAGGCATTGGTATCCCTTTCACTCATCCTTTTTTTTATATACATTGTTCCTAGGTTCTCTTTACTTCCACTCATTACTACATGAAGTGAGCCTAGTTAACCATTCCCCCCTTGGCCAGGAACCTTTCCTGAGTCTAAAGTGAGAGGAGAGTTGGTGAAGTGACAGTGGCCTATCTACCGAGTTCCTTGAGTTTAACACCCTATTTGTGGGACTTTAAGCTAAAGGTGCTAGTTTGTGTGGTAGCAAGCCCCATTTGTATATTCCTCACCACTACAAGATCCAAAAAGTGTAGGATCGAATGCACATGGTACGTTTAAAAATGAATTAGAGGTTAGTTTGTCTTCATTTTCCATAGATTAAGGGTTTTTAGACTTCCCATGGATCCCATGCTCCTCATGGGGTCTTCGTTGGGGCTATACAACTTAAAAATCATGTTGAAATGTGGGATTTTCAAGTTGAAATAGCCTGAAAATGCCATGAGCTGTAGTGTACGTTGTTTCCAATCACAAAACACTGTACAGTATGGCTTGGGGCATTTTCGAGCCATTTCGTATCCATTTTGGCGTTTAGGTGAGTTTCTGGTACTGGTACGGGCTTTAGTTGGGTGTTTCCTACAACTTAGATTTTGTACCATGCCTTCTAGCATATTTGTAATATTTACACTAATCATTTGTAAATGTGCTATTTGAACACATATTAAACACCTGTTACTTAATGTAATTGCTAAAAGCATGTAAATAACAATTACATGTTATTTTATTGCATAACAAAATTTATTTACCAATTTTTTTATCAATTTCCATGTGTTATCTAGAGGCAATGGTGGGGTTTTTGAAGTTTAGATATGATCTGCATTTCCTCTAAAGCCTCTCTCTTTTGCTCATTGCAAATCCTAAATGCTCCTCATTCTTAGTGAATTTCTTTATTAAAGAGCCATAAAGCCAAGAGAGGCGCAACATTCCTTCACCTTGAGCTCCAATTCAGGACCGTTTGATTGTTTCAAGCTGTTTGGCTTTGGCTTCATGCTGAATTGCAACTAGATTTAACTAGTTTCCTGTGTATTTCAAGGGAATCAACTTGTTGAAAAGTAATTATAGTCTTTGTAACTGTTTTGTGATCTAGATAAGAGAAACTAGGGTTAGTTGTAATAAATTATTCTGCTGATTAATAGCCCTTCCTCGTAGACTTTGGTTTTGAGTTTTATGAACATATCTACTTGTTTGTGCTGTGTGAATGTTTTGAGCTTGAAAACAGTCTAACTTTTGAGTCCTGGATGTACTGATTTTGGTTTTCTTCTGAGCTTATTGTACAATAGGTAAAGCAATTTTTTTTTTGCTAGCTAGATCTAAGCAAAAGCTCATAAACCCTTGCAGCAAAGTGATGTTGCATTTTGGATTATATTAACCTATGCTGCACAAGTTTCTGGAATGCGGGAATGTCCAGAATGCAGTTACAGGTGTCCAAAATGGCTAGAAGCTTTGCCCAAATTCGCATGAAAAATTATATTTAAAAAACCAAAAATTTGAGGAAAAATGGGAGAGTGGGGTGCATTAGGGAGCTCTATAATGCTTTTAAAACATGAAACCAATAACACCTACTAATATTTTTATTTGAAAAAATGTCTTATATTTATGGAAAAATATTTACAAATAGTAGAGAAAAAAGTGGAAGGGTATATACAATGCTGTTAAAATAATGTAACTGCAAAGTGTATTCTTATTATTATTTGATATATTATTCATTGGATCAATCCCCATTGTGGATTGATCATGTCGGCTATTGTATAAGGACCAAATCCCCTTTTGTGGATTGGTCATATTGTAATTGTAAAAGGCAAAAGAAGAAGTTGGCCCCATAATATATCAAGAGGCCCCGAAATATAATAAATGTGGTTATAACCACCCAGTTTGAGAAGTCGGCCCTGCCAGTGAAGAGACACTTCACACGTGCCAGTCTTGTATAAATAAAGAGGCCAGCGCCTCACTTAGACACACAACTCACTTGCTCATTTTGAGAGACAAGTTTCAGAATTGCAGTTGGAGAAGAGAGAGAGAGAGAGTGGAAGCATCTTTTGGAGAGGATCTTAGGTATTAGCTTGAGTTATCTCTTGGCATTGTGGCTATCTCTATAATGGGAAGTTTTCTTTGGAAGTTTTCTTCCCTAGAGGGTTTCCTAGGATAAATCTTTCTCTTGTGATTGTGTATTTCTCGATTCTATCTTGTCTTTATAGTTCTTTGTTATCTATTGAAATGCCAAAGAACTATAATAATGGCTTGAAAACGATTAACATGGTATCAGAGCAAGGCTGAAGAGAGCATCTTTCACAAGAAAAGTGATGAAAAACGTCACTATTACCATACACACTTAAGAGAATTAGGGCTTTTTGTTGGTGAGGTATTTTAGCCCTAAAACCATCTAGAAAAGAAGTGTAACCCTCCCTCAGGATCATTTTGGCACCTTCCTTCAGCACCTTTTGGTGGCTAGTTCTCGAACAACATATAAACCCTAGTTTCTAAGTGCAACCATAAAACCCGAGTACCGGTACGAGAGAAAACCGAAGCACAAAGTCAATCCAGCGGATCAAGTTTGAGGGGTAAAAGTTGGGTTTTGAAATTGATTGCACTAACCTTTTTCGCTCCCGAGGTTGGTTCACGGATCTTTGTTTTAGGTTGGGATCAACCATGATCTCATGGCAAAGTAGGAAGCAATCCGGCATTGCTCTCAGTACAACGGAAGTAGAATGCATTTTTGTGTGTTCTGCCAGCTGCGAAGATATATGTTTTCGAAAGTTGTTGACCGGTCTTTTTTGACCTAGAGATGGAAGCAACTTCGATCCTATGTGACAACCAAAGGCTGCACGCATAAAGATGGCGGAGAATCACGTATTCCTTGATAAATTGAAGCTTGTACATAGAGATTCGATATCATTATCCATTGACATGAATTCGAGAGAAGGTATGCTAAACTCCGATTACATTATACGAATATGAACAAGGAGTTCTTTACGATGTGTTATTAAGCCTATCTCGTGTAAAGTTTGAGTACTTCGAGATAAGCTTGGCATAGTCAGGACTACCTGAAAGGGGGAGTATTTGTTGTGATGTGACATCTCTTGCTTCCGACGACGGTTGTGGCGTAAAGCAAGATGTGATGTAACTAAAGATGTCAGCGTTTGGATTTGGCGGCATTAAAGCCGATCTAGTATCACGCTGCGACACGATGGATTTTAATGACGTAAGCGAGGACAAGTACCTTGCTTAGGCGGTTGGGTTGAAAGCAAGATGATGTGATGAGACCCTTGAAAGCGGTGGTCATCCTCTTGCTTCCGACATGATAGTTGTGATGTAAAGCAGGGGCCGAGTACCTTGCTTCCGACACGGTATGGTTGTGGCGGCAAAAGCAGATGATGAGATGAGACTAACATTCCATTTGGATTTGTGGCGATAAAGCAGATCCTAGTGTATCCTACTTCGACGATTGTTTGGCGTGGGGATGAGTATCTTGCTTCGGCTTGAGTCTTTGTGGCGTAAAAGCAAGGCGTTCGGATGAGACTGATAACGTGCTTCCCGGCTTGAAAGCTGTGGCGTGAAGCGGTCCTGAGTATCTTGCTCGGCTTGAGTGCTATAGCGTAAAGCAGTGATCTTGAGCTTCCGACCTTACGACATATGGCGGTAAAAACCGGGTCTGCATATTATGATGACGGCCCTACGTCGTGATGGCGATGATGATGTATTAAGTTTATACTAATTCATATTGATGAAAATGATGATTTCATTCCTTTGAGAATGGCGATCGCTGGCGATGAGAGAAAACTTCCAATGATTTATAAGATGCAGCTAGTCAGGTGTTCCAAGATGATATTGATGATGTTGTCCTCTCTGCCCATTTTGATCTTTGTTGATGATGTTGTCCTCTCTCGGTGTGATCTTTGTTGAAGAATACCCTTCTTGTTAAGAGGTAGTGTTAAAATAATGTAAGCACGCAAAGAGTGTTCTTATTATTTGATATATTATTCATTGGATCAATCCCATTATGGATTGATCACAGTAATAATTATATAAGGTCCAAATCCCCTTTTATTGGATTGGTCATATTGTAATTGTAAATGGCAAAAGAAGAAATTGGCCCCATAATACATTTAGGAGGCCCCATAATATAATAAAGGTGGTTATAACCACCGGTTATGAAGGTGACGCGATGAAGAACCCTTCTGCGTGCAGTCTTGTATAAATAAAGAGGACAACGCCTCACTTAAACACACAGCTACTTGCTCATTTGAGGGCAAGTTTGAAATTGCGGTTGAAGGAGAGAAGAGAGAGAGAGTGGCACATCTTTGGAGAGGATCTTCTATATTATCTTGAGTTATCTCTTAGCATTGTATTGGCTATCTATAATAAGAGTTTTGTTGGGTTTTCTTCCTTTTGAGGGTTTCCCAGGATAATTGTCGTGTCTCTTATGATTGTGTATTTCGTAGTGATCTTGTCTTTATGATGGCTGTTATCTAGTGAAATGCAGGCGCATCTTTTGGAGAGGATCTTCTGTATTAGCTTGAGTTATCTCTTGGCATTGTATTGGCTATCTATAATAAGGAAGTTTTGTTGGGTTTTCTTCCCCTAGAGGGTTTCCCAGGATAAATGCTGTGTCTCTTATGATTGTGTATTTCTCAGTGATCTTGTCTTTATGTTGTTGTTATCTATTGAAATGCAAAGAACTATAATAATGGCTTAAACATTAACAAATGCACATCATAACCTCTTTTGTAATGCTACTAATATTAATAAGGGCCTATTATTAATATGCAGTAAACTATTACTAATATAAAATTGTAAGTACCATATTAATACTTTAACACAAAATTTGACCAAATAGTATAGTTGCCTTTTTTAGCATTTTCATTTACTTATAGTAGCTGTCAATATATTTAATTATAAAAGGGTTTGAACTTTGACCAAATCGACAAAGGAAAGCTCGATTAACCTAGTACTTGAACGAATTTCAAAACCGTCCTAGAATTTTCGAACTCTTTTAAAATGTAAACTAACATGGGGTCATTGACAATGAATCAAAATGAAAAGATGAATAACTAAGGTACTCATCAGATTTAAGACTTGGCAACCATTAAAACGAAGGACTCCTACCTAATCCTTGGAAAATAGAACAACAGCCGCTAAACTTGCAAATCAATGCCCTAACTAGGTTTTATGAGTGTAAAGTTGTAAACCATGCAAATATGTAGATTCACAAGGGTACAATCATCAGATTTGGCAACTTGAGGGCCCAATGGGTTGATGTGGCATTGTAACCTAGCATAAAAATCCATCAATCACAGGTAATTTGGGTCCCATGAGGTCGGGAACATGGAAAATGTCATGGGAAGGACATTGGGAGTGTTGTGCCCCTCACCCAAAAGCTCTTGCCAAGCTCTCGAAACCATTGCCAAAGTTTTTCGAATGGTTTTTACAAATTCCAAATATTTTGGAAGTTAGGAAATGGCATGAATTGGCCCACCAACTCCTGGGTAGTGGGAATGGTTCCCATGCAACTAGGCGAAATATTTGATTTCTTTCTGGTACAATGTCATCCTAGTATAAAATTGGGTAGCTAATTTAGTTTTAAGAATATATATATATATATATATATATATATAGAACATAAGCTAGCACTGTTCTTGCTAAAGATGGCCCTGCATCTTTTTCTCCAAACAAAAGTAATCATTGTTAGCCATATAATACTCCATATCTCTCACCCATGCTACCTTATCATCCTTAGATTCCATAGAATCACTAGCTTCCTAAGTTGAAAGAAATGCCCAACCAACATTTGTATCAGTACTGTAAACTCGCCGAAAAAGCCGAAGTGGGTATGAAATGGCCCAGAAACACCTTGAGTTGTACTGTACAACATCTCGTGATTTGGAAACACTGTATGCTGTGGTTTACGACATTTCTGGGTTGTTTCGGTGTGAAACTCCCACGTTTTGGCATGATTTTTAAGTTGTTCGGGTCTAGCGAAGTGCCCATGAGTGATGTGGTATCCATAGGAAGTCTAAAAACCCCCAATTTATGGAAAATCGAGGAAAATTAACCTCTAATTTGTTTCTAAACCTACTTAATTTTTACATTTATTTGAAAAGAAAGAAAGAAAAATCTTTAGAAACCTTAACAACTTTTTTTTCGTATGAGAAACCTCTTCCCGTCACTCATTCCTCACACTTTCTTCAACAGCAAGAGCTTCGTACAGAAACACCAAGCATTTTACTTGTGTTTTGGAGCATTGGGAGCAAGATTTGGTGCATTTTTCGCAAGAGGACGATTGTGGGCAGAAAAAACATGGTTGTGGGCAGCCTTGTCTTTGGTGAGCAGCCTTCACTACTGTTTTAGCAGCATTAAAGGCTTCTGAAAGTGGAATTTCTCATATCCTTAGACCCGCTAAAGCAAGCAAGTAAAACGAATACTATCCTCTTTGGAAGTATGTTACCAAGTTCAAACAAATGGATGGTGGCGGTTCATGTGAATGGAGGTGTAATCTATGCAAAATAGACAAGATTTACAAGGGCTCTTAGACAATACTGAAGTCCCCATATTAAAGGGTGTTGATGTTTGTGCACATACCATAAAACTGAAGGTGAGGGCCCAATATGAGAAAGAGCATGATGATGCTGATTTTGAAATTTGGATTATAGCTTCATCTATAAAGGCTGATTTAGGAATTTGGCATAATGTAATCATCTATGTGAGTTAATATAGACATTAGTTTCCTTCTAAAATGTCATCTTTGTGTATCATTCTTATTTTCTTGCAAAATAATGTGATATTTAAAAAACATTGATATATATTTTTGTTTTTTTTATATATTGCATTTACTCCATCGTACCTGTTTTGGTGGGTTACGTTTCTAGGTGTTCCCATTTCCAAAACCCGTACTTGTTTCCGAGTTTCGTGCAATGTAGCTGCCCTCCAAGTGAGAGCCTGGATGAAAAGGATTGAGTCCTCTAATTTGATCCATCCCTAAAGTAGCGGGGCTAATCTACATTACCCAAATGATATGCTTAACTCTCTCCTCTTTTTGACATATAACACAAAACCCCATCTATTAGTCCCAAGTTATCTAACCTAGCCTTCACTGTGAGACTTTGAATAATTACCATCCAGTCTGCAACTTGGAACTGAAAAGACACTCTTGCTTTCCATATAGCTCAATACCTTTTAATCCATCTATCTTGATGCAGGAGCATCGTTAGCAAGCACACGTGGAGAGACAACTCAGCGCCTTAACGTGCCTTTGAATCATTTCAGAATCTTAACCGCTGGCGTTTCCTGCAAATCTTTTTTGAAAATGATTGAAAAATTGAAGAAGATCAAACACTTGGGAGCTGAATGATCACGAGTGATCTAGGAGTTTCACTCCTAGACTTTAATGTAACGAAAATTAAGTAGCAGTTAGTTTTTTTTCTCAAGTAGACGAGTAGTCGAAGGGAACCCTAGGAGCCCTCTAGGATAAATAGAGGTTTTATATCCCTGAATGAGGCTGCTGCAAATTAGTAGGAGTTTGTTGTGATTTAGTTGTTGCTGCATTTTTAGTTCTTGTTTTATCATAGCTGTAGCCATTTACATTTGAATGAATATAACAGAGGAAAATTGATCCAATGCATGGTGTTGTTACTACTGTTTACAATTCCCTGTTATTTTGTTTTCATGAATGAATGAGTTATGCTGTTGAGTATATGAAACTGTGAAGTGTTTGGATAAGTTTCGATTGTTTTCTCTTCATTGAGTTCATGCAAGGTATGCATACAGTTTGCAAGGAGTGCCTTGACAGAGTTTGTTTCGACTCAGAAGCTCAGAAGAGATAGCGTGAAACTTCCATTTGCAAGGAGTGCAAAGAGACTGCTGCAGGGTCTGCATAGTCGCCACAAGAACTTAAGTCTTGCGTGAGAATCTGCTGCAAGGAGTGACAGAGTCTGTTTCGACTCATAAGCTCAGAAGAGATAGCGTAAAATTTCCATTTTGCAAGGAGTGCAAAGGGACTGCTGCAAGGCGTGCACAGTCGCCTGCAAGAAGCTAAGTCTTGCGTAAGAATCTGTTGCAAGGATTGCACAGATCCAAAACTCGACTAAGTGTCGAAGTAACCCTCTAAGGAGTCAAAGGGTTCGAGAGAGAAAGCTCAAGAGAGATAGCGGGATAAATCTTCAAGGGAAACGAAGTTTTGAAGGTTTCACGAGTCATCGACTAAGATCCGTTCAAGAGGGAGCGGGATCATTCCGGATCTAGGCAAAGTACACGAGCTTTAAGTCTATGTGTGCACACAGGAGCGAGGATTCGTCGAAGTCCCGAAGAGGCTAGGGACCGTCCATCATCAAGAGGGACAGGTGGCGCAAGATCTACAACTTC
>SNQJ01S0101938.1:8031-23723 GCA_010110895.2 Picea sitchensis
TTAAATTTTGTAAAAATTTAGGGGGAGTTGTTGGGGCCCAACAAGTTTGAAAAAACAGATTCAGAGAAATCAGTTAGAAGATGTACAGTTTGATAGATTAATCAAGACTTCATGATAGTATAGTGATAAATGGGTCAACATTATGGACAATTGCACAAGTAGAGTCTTGGACAGTATGGACAAAAATGGATTCGTAAAAACACTTAGCAATTTTGGACATATATATGATAGTGGACAAGAGCATGGATTCATAGATTGGTTCAGAGAGTGGTTCAAAGACAAAGGAACATTATCATAATGGATGATAATTACACAGGAAATGGTTCGAACAATGCTAATGGATTCCAAATTGACAAATATTTTTTGGACACGTGCAGTGCATACATCAGCTCACATTCAAAGCAAAGTAATGCTCAGAAACAAAAATGACAAAACTCCCTACAAACTGTGGAAAGGAAGGGAAGACAACAACCTCTACATCAAGTTAACTCAAGGTAATATTTTATTAATTGAAATTTATGTTGATGATATTGTTTTAGAAGTACTAATGACAGGTTAAGCCAGAAATTTGCAAAGGATATGCAGAATGAATTTGAAATGTCATTACTTGGAGGAATATCCTTCTTTTTGGGTCTTCATATATGTCAAAGAAACCAGGGAATTTTTATTTCGCAAACTAAGTATATTAGAGACATGCTAAAGAGGTTCAGAATGGAAGATTGCAAACCGGTTACCACTCCTATGAAAACCAGTTGCAAGTTGAGAAAAGATGATGATTCAAAGTCTATAGACCAGAGGCAATATAGGTCAATGATTGGTAGCTTAGTATATGTGACAACATCCAGACTAGATGTAATGCAGGAAGTTGGACAAGTGGCACAATTTCAAGAAGCACTAAAGGAATCACATGTATTAGCAGTGAAGAGGATTTTTGGATATCTAAAAGGAACAAAAGAGTTTGGATTATGGTATCCAAAAGGAAAGGATCTATCACTTATTGCCTACAAACATGCAAATTGGGCAGGTTGCATTAATGATCGATGAAGCACCACTGGAGCAACATTCTAATTGGGTCAGTGTTTATTATCTTGGCTAAGCAATAAACAATCATCAATATCCTTATCTATAGCCGAGGCAAAGTATATTGCAGCATCAACATGTTGTACAAAGGTTCTATGGATGAAACAAAATTTGATAGATATACAAGTTGAGTATGATGAGCCCATTCCAATCTATTGTGATAATACAAGTGCCATCAGTATCTTAAAAGGCTCGATGATGCACTCCAAGGCTAATAACATTCCAATCAAGTATCACTCTCTACGGGAAAAGGTTGTAGAGAAGAACATCAGAGTTGAATATGTGGGAAAAAAGGGACAAGTGGCATACATATTTACAAAATCGCTTCCACGGGAATCCCTTGAGTATCTAGCTAGAGACTAGGAGTAATTTCTACTCCAAAATGAATGTTTTTGAATGCTTATCTTATATGTATTAGATGTACATGAGGAAGCACCATAAATAGGACATAGGGTGGGAAGATTTATCAGATGCAAAGGTAAATTCTTAGAGAGAGAGAGAATAGAGGCATGTTTCCAAGGGGAGCGATTGTCACAAGGGAAGAATGAGCGATATGACTTCAGATTGATACCATTTGTCAAAGGGGGATATATTATTCATATGAAGGGAAAGAGAGTAATCAGAGGCTTATAAACAAAAAGAAAAATCAAAGGCACGTAGACAGGGGGAGCATCCCTAAGGAGAGTTCAGTCAAGGGGAGCTACCCTAAAGGGAGATACCATTTTCCATTGATTTCAAAGGGGGAGAGATAAAAACATTGATGAAGAGTGTAAGAAAGAATGTTATCATGACTAAGTGTTTCCATCAATGTTGGTGTTGTCATCAATGCCAAAGGGGGATATTGTCAGACATTTGGCTTAAGTTGATGGATAATTGGTATGTATTTTTGGTTTTCATTGATGTCAACCATTGTAGAGTGATATTGTATATTTATTTCAATCCTTAGTGATTGAATTCAACCCTTGGAGAAAGTCCGGTAGCGAATTCCGGTAGCACAAAGATTTGGGTAATGGACCCAATGTTGTTTTATGTATAATGGTATGATTTTTAATATATTTGAAGGTAATACTATTTTAGATGGATATTACATGTCATTCCATTTCCGGTGGTATGTGGAATGTCACATAACTCCTCAAGGTTAGAGAGTTATGGCCATAAGAAGTTGGAGAACCCAGGTTTGGGTAATGAACCCAAGTTTGGGTAATGGACCCAAGTTTGTTTGATGGATAATGGTATTAGTTTTGATATATTTGAAAGTAATACTATTCTATATGGATATTACATGTCAATCCATTTATGGTGTTATGTGGAACATCACATAAATCCTCATGGTTTGAGAGTTATGGCCTTACTAAGTTGGAGGACCCTCATATGTCATTTAGAAGCCCCAAAAGGTCAAAGTAGTCAAAGTGGTTTAAGAAATTTTAGAAGGTAAATAATAAATTGAAGTGATGAGTGTACTATAATTCAAAGTGAATAAAAAATAAATTACTTAAATAATAAATTTAAAGGATAAATTAGAAGTGGGTTAACCCTAAAATAAGGAAAGTGAAAAAAGTGACCTAGAAGATGTTTTTAAGGAAGCTACTTGGAGAGTATAAATAAGAGGCAAGGCTCTCCCATTTTAGAACACACTTGAGAATATTGAATATATATAAGTTTCTGAGGTAACCAAAGGATATCTAAGCCGAATTTCAGAAGGAAGGTGAAGAAAATAAGGTCGGAATTCAAGGGAGGATAAATTCTTTTGATGATGACTTATAAGGTATGTTATTTATAGGTCATCTCATCATTTTTGCAATAAATGTTTTTCTAGAATTATTCATATCATTAAATTGATATTCCATTGAGGAAAAATATCCAAATATTTGTGGTAAAAAATTCCGCTTGTGGGTCATTGTATTTTTTGAGTTACACTCCGTGGAAAATATGGTTTGTGGCTAGTCCTGAAACTAGTCTAAAATAGGTGTTTCAGGTAAAAAAGTCATAAATTCTTCATAACAGATCCAAATTTAGTAAGACCAAATGTGTTGGTTATATTATAGTCTTTATTATTGTGTTTAAAATTTTCATATATATTCAACAAATATTCTGTGCATGCACGCTCTACAAGGTCGCTTTCTAGAATAAGCCAAAATTCAGCTAGGTATGTCATTTTTGCTATAACTCCTTTTCTGAGAGTTTTCAAGTAGTGAAACCTCGAGGAATTGCATAAAACACACTGAAGAACATTTTTTATTAGTTTGATATCTTTATTCATTATAGGTAGATAGTTATGACTATTTCAAGTTAGGGTTGTTGACTAATCCAAAACTAGTCATGTGAGACTAAAGAAAAGTTTGATGAAAATGCTAGTCTCTTGTTTTTAAAGTTAAGGAAGGTTTGTAGGTATGTGATCATATCACCGGGTCTATTACATAGTTACAAATCATATTTGGATGATGAAATTGATGAGGGAATTTGGTTGAGGTACATGTCAGGTACATGGTTGAGACAAGTAGTTGACGAGTTGGCACATACATGAGGTGTATAGTTGATGATGTTGGTACATATCGATGAGTCATATTTGATGAGTAGTTGATACATGATTGGTAAATACTTGGCACATGGTTGGAGGAACTTGTTATTAGTATTGTTGACACATGGTTTATGGATGATGTAGCATACTTGTACTATTATGAGTTGTTGGTGATGATTATGAGTTGTTGTGTTATGTTTGGTTGATGCACATCTTTGAGAGTTGTCTTGGTGATTGATTTTGGTGAGTAGATCTGATTTGATTGATAATATTGATGAGACAGGTTGTTGTGATAGGTTGTTTGGACAAGTTGTTGTGGCAGGTTAGTTGTACAGGTTTGGTACATGGTTGATGCACTTGTTCATGGTACAGGTTGGTGCATGGTTGATGCACTTGTTTATGGTACAGGTTGATTACAATTTGTTTTGTATAGGTTGGTGCATGGTTGATGCACTTGTTTATGGAACAGATTGATTACAGGTTGAGGTACAGGTTGATGCATGGTTGATGCATGGTTCAAGTTATTGGTACAGGTTATTTGGTGTAGGTTGATTGGTACAGGTTTACAACAATATATCTCACACTGATAGTGTGACAATGATTCTCTCATTCTACTTAAACTTCAGGGCGGTTGGATGGGGAAATGAAAAGTGGTTTTAGCCACCTTCCAGTTGTAGCTAGAGAACATAGGGGTTTGTAGCCTCCTTCTGGTTGTAGCTAGAGAATTGGGGAAATGGATCTTCCCTCAGGTTGTAGCCTGCAAAACTAGGGGGTTGGAGCCTCCTTCCAGTTGCATCTAGAAAAAAAAGGAATTTAGTGCTTCCAATGAATGTAATTATTCAAGACATATAAGAAAAATCATTTTGTGGTTTTCTCTTGCTTTGGGTTTCCATGTAAAACATTCATGTACTATGTATGTGTATGATTGTTCATTTGTTCATTGATTATTTACTCTGCAGTTATTGGATGATAAACTTACATTGATATAACACTTGGATTATATGGTTAAAAAGGATTAAATTGCTCTATTACTGATTCACCCCCCTCTCAGTAATCCAACAAATCCTCCACTAAGAAGATTCAAATTTCAGAATCAACCACCAACAGATAGGCCTCAGGAAGAAGAAGTATTTAGAAGAGAAACTCCTTTAAGAAGATCTTCAACTCACAGGTATTAAACTATCATTTTTGGTTTATTTTATGCATGTAATAATTTTGGTTATAAATCTATGAATTGCAGAGCTAACAACAGGAACATAAGCAACTTTGAAAGTCATACCCAAAATGGTTATGTAAGAAGGCCCAGTGAAACACATATAAGAAGTTACAATAGGTTTGAATCATTGAGGATTGAAGTGGAATGATACAAGTGTAACAAATTTGGACACATGGCAAAATATTGCATAATGAAAGTTCCTCCTAGAGAACCACAAAAAAACAACAACAGTCACAAACAAGAACCTCAGAAAAGAACATGGATAAGAAAGAAGAATCAGTATAGCAATGAACAATGCACACTCTCTCTACAAGCTAAGCAGAAGAAACGTGGTTGGTATGTTGACAATGGTTGTTCAAAATACATGACAGGTGATAAAGACAAGTTTCTTACATTAATAAAGGAAAGAGATGGATCAATCTCCTTCATAAATGATGATTCAACTAAAATCATTGGAAAAGGCACAGTCAGAATTGGAAACAAGAATACCAAGGACAAAAATGTTCTACTAGTAGAAGATATGAAACATAATATTCTAAGTGTGAGTCAAATGTGTTACCAAGGTCATAAAGTTACTTTTCGATTCTAAAAAATGAGAAATAAGAAAATAAGGTTCATGAAAATTGATTGCAACAGCTGCAAGAACTTCAAGCAACATATATGTATTAACTGAAATTGGAAATGAAAAGTGTTGTCTAGGAAAGGAAGATGAAAATTGGCTATGGCACAAAATAATGGGTCACATACACTTTGATAAACTTGTCCAAGTCCGCAAAAAGGAAGAAGTTAGAGAAATTCCCCAGATTACAAAACCAACCAACACTTTATGCAAGCATTGTCAACACAGAAAGAAAACAAAGACTGGGTTTAAATCAAAGGAATATTCAATGACAAGACCACTAGAAATTGTGCATACTGATCTAGTTTTACCAACTACAACAAAGGGTTTAAAAGCTGAGAAACAATTTATGTTATTAGTTGATGATTATGCAATAATGACTGCAGTTTTTTTTCTCAGGAATAAGTCAGAAGCTTTTGAAAACTTCAAGGTCTACAAGGAAATGGTTGAAAATGAAATGGATTCAAAAATCAAATGTTTGAGATATGATAATGGAGGAGAGTTCACTTCAAAACAATTTATGGACTACTGCAGCATGCATGGAATAAAAAGACAATTCTTCGTTGCTAGGACACCCAACAAAATGGAGTTGTTGAAAGAAAGAACAAGACAGTACAGGAAATGGCTAAAACAATGTTAATGGATTCCAAATTGATAGATATCTTTTGGACACATGCAATGCATACAATGGTTCACATTAAAAACAAAGTAATTCTCATAAACAACACTGACAAAACTCCCTACAAGATATGGAAAGGAAGGCCAACAAATGTTAATCACTTCAGAGTATTTGGAAGGAAATGCTACATAATTACAGTTAATAAAAATTATGTATTGAAGTAGTTTGGAATCACAGTTTCTTGGTTGGATCGTGGTGATATTTTATTGGTTTCCATTACATTTGATTGTTTGTTTTATTTGAGAAGTAACCATGTTTCTTTCCCTCCTCATTTTATCATGTTTTTCTCAATATAAACCCCTTGCATATCCCAAGACCTTTTGTTCACCCCCTACTCATTGACAACAGTTAAACAATTTGTATGGATTGTATTGCATGAGTCTGATATGTCGCTAAGCCAAAGTCTATTTCATACTTTGAAAGATTTGTCATGCATGGTTGTTAAAGGAACTATTTTCTAATCAATTATGCATATAAGAATGATTTATTCAAATAAAAGGATGAAAACCGAGGCCCACTATGCCCATGACAAAGGGAAAGCCACCACTTCCCCTTCCTCACCTTCAAATGATTATGATAAATTGGTGTCATTCTGCATGCAATTGAGGGACCATTGCTCTCATGTGATCAATGAGATTAAGCCTAAAGGATCCACACAACCTAAGGAAAATTCAGAGAGTTTAAAAGGTGATAGAAACAACAAGGTAAAGATTGTCTCGTGGAATGGAAAATATGGATTTTAAGTTCTATTTATTTATCTATTGATTGAGAACAATTGACCTCAGATTTTTGGACAACATGCTTTTTGGATATATTGGTAATATATTTTTGAAAATAATTTCAAATGTCAATGAAATAATTGTCAAATATGAATGTGATTATGGGAGTCATAGGAGAGGGGTGTTTTTCTTAATTAACTATTTATGTTATGATTGTTAAGAGAAAAAAGGAGTCACAAGGGGTTACACCTACTAGTTATTATTTATTTAAAAATTATTATTATGATTTATTACTTTTCCCCCTTAACTAAAGTTGGTTGAGATTTTAATTAACTTAACTAATGAGGTAGTTCAACTACTTCAACCAATTCTAATTTGCTTAAAGGAAAAAGGAAATTGAGGAACAAAGGGAGGATAGAAGGAGAAGCATACTAAGGTTTTCTCTTTGAGTTTATGTTGAGATAGTTCATTTTTCATTCATTCCTTAATTTATCATAAGCCTAATTCTTTCTTAAGATAGCAGGGTCTTATTGTAGACAACAAGATTCAAAGTTGAATTACATCATTCAAGCACTTGTTTTCCAGAGGTGTTGATCTATCTTTGATAGTCTGTGTAGACTTGTCTGTTTGTGAATTGGTTTTCATGACTAACAAAGGCTACTGTGCAGAGTCGAGTGGGAAAAATATGTGGCAAGTTGATTCATCTTTTAGATTTTAGTTTTTTAATTTTTTGTCAGAGGTCCTTTTGTATGTTCCATTGGGGATGGCTAAGTTTGAATTTGGTCTAAAATTTCTTCAGGAAATTTTGTAAAGAGAGTGACTCTTTGGTGAATTGGAATGAAATAAAGGATTTATTTATGTCTCATCTGTCTTGATTATCACTTTGGTTTATTTTATTCTATCTCTATATTTATTTCAGCAATTGTTATATTTAGAAAATCATATAAAAAATGAATTTTACAGCAAGCTTTTATTTATAAAAAGACTAGCCTAAGCACGTATAATCAATACTTGTGAGTTAGGATATTAATTTTGATGTCATATAAATATAGGGTGATATTCCCATATGTTTTTCTTTAGCCAAGAAGAATCTGAAAAATGCTTGAGTAAGATCATTTCATATCTTGTACTCAACATTTATTTGGCGACCATACTGGGGAGATCTTTGATATCTCTCTAGTTAATTTTTATACTCGATCCTCATCGATACATATTTTTTTTCTGATATTGATTCTTTGACTTTTTTATTTCTTAATGACTGTACCTGTTACAACGCATCCTAATATTGAGCCCGGTCTTCAAGATCAGACCAGCATTGTTTTGAATCTGTTTAACACCAATTTAGACAATGCGAATAGCCATGTTGATCTTAACCATTCATGGGCAGCAATTGAGAGAGATATTAGTTCCCAAGAATGTTGGGAAGTGTTGAGCACTCAACACACCCTAAAAATTCTATGTCCATTTCTACTTTTAGGGTACCACTTGATCCTTTGCACCATCTGTTTCCACTTCAGTATGAAACTGCTGCCTGTGCTTATCTTTTATGTTTTCATGTTTAAACTGTTTAAATTCTACTTGGACATGTAAAGAATCCTCTTAACTTTAAAAGGGGCTTAACAACTACTTAATAAATCGACAATCTAAAGTTTTCCCCAACACGCTTAGGAAATTCGGCATTGGGAAAGATTAAAAGTGATGAAAATTTCTTGAGAAGTTCAAAATAGCCAAGCGTCGATCTTCATCGGCATCGGTAGAAGGAGGTTTTCTCATCTCCATGAATAAAATCCACTAAACATATCACCGAATAACGATCCATTCGGCTTCGGCAGAAAAAAAATGAAAGAGTAAGCGTCGCACGAGTAAAGGAATAATATCACCGATCGACGACCCCGAAACGTTTTCAGTGTCAAGAAATTATGAAGATGATAACCCATCAAGAATCTATGCACTTAACATTTCCACGATCATCGATCCCCTATACCATTGGCATTGAATTTTTTTACCAGGAGTATATAAATGGGAATATACAAAAGGATAATAGCCAATCCCCAATCTGTACACCGGAGAGACGCGACGTGATGAGACATTTTATCCCTTATATAGGTTAGGTATGACGCATTTAAAATGTTAGTTAATTCGTGGATCGTGCATTAGTTTCTTTTTCGTGCACAAATGAAAAGGGACCGTTTAATCCTGTCGATACAATGCATCTCCCTTCGCGCCTCTGTTGTCAACTAGTTAGAATTTATTTGTAGAGATCCGTCAGTAGTTTGTTTTGAATTACATTCATTAATCATATTAACTGATTGATATCACTGATAGGATCTCTCTCATTATATTCTTTTAAGTCATTGTGTATGATCCTATTCTGCATGGAAAGGAGTTCAGAACACACAAAAGAGAAAGGCTAACAATCCGAAGAAGGCTCCCAAGGATCAGTAAGTATTAAACAATAATATCAGCAAGAATTACAGGTATGTATCGGCTTATGGTGTTTTTTCCTCTTCATTTCATATGTTTCCACCCAATGCTACTCTGTACATATGTTTAAAGGACCTTTTTAATTGCAGGAACAATTCCTCCGAAGAAACCCATCACCAGGAAATCCCCAAGAGAGCCAAAGCTACAAGAACTAGAAGCGGGAGAGGGCTCCTCCCCAGCAGTTGCAAGGCAATTAGAATTCACTCCAAAATTGATGTCCGTCATTAAGATGGCCACCAAGAATTTCTCTGTCCATTCCCTGACCTTCAGAGACATAGAGGTGAACATTGGGACCAAAACAACATTCTCTCACTGGGAATAATTATTTAAGAAAATAAAAAAGGAATAACCCCTCGAGTATACCCCACACAACGATAGCCATTTCAGGCATGGGCTTCAATTGGAGTGCCATCATCTCCAAACAGTTGAGCACTTACATACGACAAGCCAGACGCTGAAAGAGGGAGAAACCATCTCCTTCTACATGGCTTTGTATCTGTTGGACATCATCTGCGCCATGAACATTTTCTTTGGAATGAACCTAAACTTGCACTCTTTTGAGCTCCTGGTCCATGTATACTTCAACATCTTATGGGAAAACAGGTACAAGAAATCCTTTCTCTTATATGTGACTAGTTTATTGCACGCATTTATTCTTTGTTGTTCAATAAAGAGTGCCCAAGGCTATCGGATGAAGCAAAAAAGGTTATATCGAAAGTAGGTCACAGGTATCTAGATGAGCGCATGACCTACATCAGGGTTTTTGGTGCCACAGGGGCACCCCATTTGTTACCCATATATGTCCTTGATCAACTAGTGTTAGGGGAAATTTGCTATCAGACCATTCTACAAGGTTATGACACCACTTTAGTAAAGGACAAGAAGCAGGCCTTCATACCTTATGGGTTTCATATTGGATTCTACATGGTCAAAGACACCACGCATGCTAATAAAGAAGGGCTAAGTCAATTGAATTTTTTATTCCAAACTGGTCATTTTTGCAAGCACAATCCCAAAGGTCTAGTCCTAAAACACACATCACAAGTATCATTATGTTGGCCTTATTCCCATGATCAGTTTGAAGATGAAATTTTCACCGAAAACACTCAAGACTAGAATGAGGTGGTGGTAAGGATGGTTGATCCTAGAACAACCTGGTTCAAGGCCATGAGTTCGGAGGAGAAGGTGACCCCCAAGAAGCCATCAGAGTGACAAAAGATTACCAGTAATACCCAGTACAAATCAAGGATTCCCTTGAGGTTCAAGTTGAATAAGGGATGGGGGGACTTATGTGGCAGCAGGCCCAACTATTAATGAAGCGAATGCAGGATAAGTCAAACCTCATCATAACACCTACTCTTCCAACTGATATCCGAGAAGGAGGCCCAACAAAGCCAGGCAACCCGATTTCACAAAACTTGGTAACATCAATGGGTCAGATGGCCCAGAATCCACCGTATTACCAGCAAGACCGCCAGCAGGCAGGACGAATCAACCAGAGACAGGTCAGGTGTCGGTAGGAACACGCGTGCCTAATCCTTTTAGCAAGCTTATAAATATATATAGTGATGATGAGAGCCCAGAGTCAACTCACGACACCTCTGTGTGTGTCTAAGAGGAAAAAGGTCCTGAGAATACTTCTTCCCCAGAGCCCAAAGTTAAAACAAAGGAGGTCCTGCAAAAGGAAACAGAAGCCGAAAGTGGCCTCGGAACAAAGGGACCCAATACATCATAGATCGAAGCATATCTGAAGGACAAGCCCGAACCGAAGGATCCAAAGAAAGAATCCCCGCAAAAGGAAATCATTGGTTCTGTGGCCAACGATCAATTAAGTAATGAGTCTGTACCCGACATCTTTATTCTTCCCAATACTCAAATCTCTGAAAAGGGACAAGTAGAATTCGGGCCAACGAGGCACAATGATGAAGTTCAAGAGCCCAATCTTGAACAAGTATACACCACCAACAACCTAGGAAACACGCTCACATGGGGTGATCAACAAATACTAGAGCCGGTAGATGAGGTAGCAGATATCTATGCGATCTCCTACGATAGAAATAGAAAGGCCATCGTTCAAAGGACTGCAAAGAAAAGAAGGATCATGTTGGATCACTCCATCTTGGTTACTACAGAGAAGAACTTGATCAACACAGCAGATGCTAGGACATCTGAACTTCTCGGCTTGGGAAAGGCCCTCTCAGATGCCACCCTGGATAGAGCCAAGAGAGATCAAAAGGAACTAGCCACCACCCTAAAAGAGCTTGAACACTTGCGTCATTTTTCCAAATACTATAAAGTCACCACGTAGACCATTGTGTACCTGAAAGGTGAGTTTGAATAAGTTTACAAAGAATTCAAGAAAGAAAGACACCTGTTAACTGCGAAAATAGTTGAGTTCCAGGAGGATACTCTCATGGCACTCGCGACATGCAAGGATATGGAGTGATGGTATGAAAGGGAGCAGCAAGCGGTAGAAATACTTGAGTACATTGAGGCAGTCCAACATGGCTGAGACAAGGAAGAACATGGCATTCAGACGGTGGGACAAAGTAGTCTTAAATTGCATGAAGAGGTCAGCTAAGTACTTGGCTAAGATGTCTCAAGACCCACATCAAGAAATCCAAGAGCAATGGATTAGATGCAAGAAGCACTGGGATAAAATTAACAAAGTAATGAAAGATACCAGACTCCCCGATTTTGGTACCCCTGACAACGTTTTCGACCTGAGCAACATAGTTGAGTCGCATGCCAAACAAGATTCGCTATGGACTGAAGAAATAGAAAATATGACTGACACAAGACCGGGGAAAGTGCAATGATTTGTAGAACATCCAATTAGAGCCTGAACCATGCTACAACAGTTGAACTATAGTCTAGTAAAGTATCGGGCACATGCAGCGGACATCAGGGGGATATATGCGTCTCCGATGGCGCAACACAGATTTCCATGGGCCCAAAATTGTGAAGAATTGTTTATCAGTTGGTCTAAATATGAGATAACTCACTCTTTTCAAGAGATATCATGGGTTGACTGTTAAAGAAACTATTAGAAGATGATGCCACATGGCAATTTTTGTTTTTCTTAAACTGCACTTAGCCGTTAATTTCAGTTAAACTTTATATTATAAATAAATACATCGACCAATTAGTGAAGGGTTGATGGTTGTTGTAATAACTTTTTCTTTCTAGTTGTTAAGAATTATTTTGAAGCTGTTATGAATTGAGAAGTCCTTCTGGACCAAAGACAAGCTTTTTTCATCAAATGCATGTGATTGGACTTGGAGAAGAACTACTTCCTATCCTATTTCATGAATGATGCAGTAATGAGTAAGAGAAATTAATTTTGTTGTCAAGTAATCTGATGCAACGTTTTAATGTTCTTTTCTTTAATGATGAAGATGAATAGTTGTGTTATTATGTGATGAATGGTTATGGTAGATGAATTATTTTTATTTCCATTATTTGATTACATATGATCTTTCTTTTTGATAATTAGTTTTTCAGACAGTAATTGGATGCTCACATGGTTGATGTATTAGTACGAGGCTTGTGGTATAGAATCATTGTCTGCATGTTTGAGCTGCTGGTTATCCCAAGCTCAACCTCTTTCCCAGTAGTTAAAACTTAATTATGTTTGTTGTCAAGTTGGTTTATACTGGCTTGCATATCTCATACCTGTCCCACCCAAGAGAAAATACAGAAGAGAATAGTCCTTGTTGGCATGTTTTTAGACAAAGGCAGAGTATGCATGTTTGTCATTGATGGAAAATATCTATGCGATCAGTAGCATAGCAATAATGGAAAGATCAACAGTGTAAGCTTAGAAGGAGGAAAACAGTCAAAGAATGACAAAGGTGGAAAGATCAACAGTGTAAGCTCAGAAGGAGGAAAACAGTCAAAGCACGACAAAGGTTTCATTTTGGAGTTTCGCAGATCGGGAAATCCAAAGGAAAGAGGTTCAAACTCGCGATATGAGAAATTGCGATAACAATCCTGACCGTTGGAGTCATAGGACACGTGGCAAGCGATTGGAATTTCGCTGACTTGCACATTTTAGGAGTCAACAGAGCATGGTGTGGGAACTCGTGATATGCGAGATCATGAAAAGATCTGGATCATCAAATCATCAAGATCGTGGACCATTGATTAGGCATGACGAAGGCCCGTGAAGTTGAAAAATCGCAATAAGATCTTGACCATTGATTCAAGAAGGACATGTGGTGAAATCGCAATAATATCTGGACTGTTGGTTCCATAGGACACATGGAAAAAGATCATCATTTTGCTGACTGGAAATTCAAAGGAGTGAAGTGCTCGTTTGATTGGCGAGTGGTCATATCTCGTGGTCATATTGTTGAGAGCTGGAGAGTAGAGCTAGAGAAACCAAGCTCTATTTTAGAGTTCGTAACATGGAGAGTCGAGAGGACTCATCACATAATACCTGAGACGCAGAAGTGCGAAATGCATTTTCGAATAAGGCTATGGTCACAGCGAGTGGTTAGATCTACGGAAGATGGAGGAAGAAGATAGTGGTGTTAAGCTCCATCTCGGAGTCTTGGCGATCGCAACTTGGAGTATCGAGAACCTTCATCACAGGAATCGTGATATGTGAGATCATGATGAGATCTGGACCGTTGGATCATTGGAGATCTCAACCATTGATCAGGCTTGATAAAATTCACAAGTTAATGAAATATGAAGCGCCTTTTGGCGCAGCCTGTGATCACCACCGGTGGTCACGTGAGGGGAAGAATCTAGCGGTGCTAAGCTCCATCTCAGAGTTTCATCGATTGCGACTTGGAGTGTCGAGACACTTCATCACAGGAATGTTGAGATGCGAAATCAAGAAATTCAATTTTTTTTTAGCACTCAATCACAACTAGTGGACATATGAGATAAACGCGAAATCCTGCAGATTTAATCCAACAGTGCTAGTTAATTGGAAACTTAATCGAAGGGTTACTATTTCTCTTCATGATTAATTTCTCAGTTACGTTTCAGTTAAAAGAACCGAATCATGGTTCTTGGATGGTTGGCATTTCAGTTGCGGAAGCATTGTTCTAGGGATTTGAGGGGTAACTGAAGGGTTGTAGTGTATAAAAGAAACATGCAATGACTGTGAGTGGTTGGTCATTCTAAATGAAAAATGAGTTGAATTGTAAGAAAGGGAAAAATTACAGTATGCGCAGTGTGAGACCGACAGTATGTGCAATGTGAGACAAAACTTAGATATGAGTAACAGATGAGGAATAGACAGAAGCAAGAGCATAATTGTAGAATAGCTTGAAGCCGATCAGAATTGCAGAACAGACACAGGAAGAGAAGAATTGCATAACAGTTAGAAGCAGAACAAAGAAGAAGTGGTAAGAATCGATTTATCTGGGTTGTTGGTTATTCAATAATTTATTTATAATCAGGGAGGTTGGGAGGTGCTAGGGAGGATTGTGGTCCTCTGATATTCAAGTTGGTGCTTGAATATTGGGAGTTGTAAATTCCATCTAATTGTGGCTAGAAAACAGGGTGGCATGGTGGTGCTCGAGAAAACACAGAATTTTCTGTATACAAGTTGGTGCTTGTATAAATCTAGTTGGTGATGGAATATTTAGGGAGTAGGTGCTAGTGAAACCAGAGAGTTGGTTCTCTCAAACAAGTTGGTTCTTGTATAAGTGGAAGTAGGTGCTTCCATTTAGTTGGTGCTAGAACACTCAGGGAGTTGGTGCTTCCTTCTAGTCGGTGCTAGAGAAACCAGAGAGTTGGTTCTCTCAACAAGTTGGAGCTTGTAAAAAAGAAGTAGTAGCCTCACTTTGAGTTGGTTCTCAAACATAGATGATGTACAGAACTTAAAATACTGCCTATCATTTCAAAGAAGAAGAGGTTTTCTCCCTTTATGGGTTTCCTCATGAAAATATGTCTCTATGTATATCTTATGTGTGATTGATGTTCATTATTTATGTTGTTCATATGATGTATAATATTGATGGTCACTTGATGAAAGGTTACAAATGGTTTAATAGACTTAATATTGTTTAAGAACAGTAACAACTGATTCACCCCCCCCTCCCAATCGTCTTTGTAATTTCAACAATTGGTATCAGAGCTGGTTCGTTTTATTTAAAGGTAGATTTGTAAGCTTAAACATGACAAGTCATAAAGGGACTTCAGCCAGTAAGCCTCCTCTATTTGATGGAACAATTTTTTCCTTTTGGAAGGTTAGAATGAGAACATACCTAATAGCCTTAGGTGTTGATGTTTGGGATGTAGTAGAGACTGGATATACAAAGCCTATTCTGCTGGCTTCCAAGGATGATAAGTTAGAATTTAGCTTTAATGCTAATGGAATGAATGCTATCTTGAATGGACTTGTAGAAGTTGAGTTT
>SNQJ01S0101938.1:26141-48553 GCA_010110895.2 Picea sitchensis
AGAGGCATAATACATTGTTGTTTCTACTTGCTGCACACAAATTTTATGGATGGTACAAACTCTTACAGATTTTAAGGTAACTTACATTGATCCCATTCGACTTCACTGTGATAACACCAATGCCATCAGTCTCTCTAATAATCTTGTACTTCATTCAAAATCTAAGCACATACCAATAAAATACCATTTTCTCAGAGAACAAGTTACAAACAGAATTGTTCAAGTGAATTATATTCCTTCCATAGAACAGATAGTTGATATCTTTACTAAAACGTTAGCACCGACCCCTTTTGGATATCTTCGTCAAAAGTTGGGGGTTATAACTTCTTTCTCCTAATCTGTTCACTTGATCAGGGGGAGTACTTATTGAATATTTGTTGTATTTCTAAGTTTCTCATAGTTGAAAGGGGGAGTATGTACTACAACAGCTCAGGGGGAGCGTGTTTCTTCTTTGACATTGATGTCAAAGGGGGAGAAAGTGTGGTAAATTTCAAGGATGATACAGTGGTATAGTTGCATGTTTTTTAAGGGGTTTCCATCAATGCCAAAGGGGGAGATTGTTGGCATGTTTTTAGACAGAGGTAGAGTATGTGTGTTTGTTATTGATGGCAAATATCAGCACAATCAGTAGCATAGTAATAATGGCAAGATCAACAGTGTAAGCTCAGAAGGAGGGAAAAATTCAAAGCACAACAAAGGTGGCAAGATCAGTAGAGTAATCTCAGAAGGAGGACAACATTCAAAGAATGACAAAGGTTTCATTTTGGAGTTTCACATATCAAGAAATCCAAAGGAAAGAGGTTCAAACTCATGATAACAATAATGACCGTTGGAGTCATAGGACACGTGGCAAGCGTTTGGAATTTCGCTGACTTTCACATTGGAGGAGTCAACGAAGCATGGTGTGGGAACTCGCGATATGAGATATCATGAAAATATATGGACCGTCAAATCATCGAGATCATGGAACATTGATCAGGCATGACGAAGGCCCGTGAAGTTGCAAAATAGCGATAAGATCTTGACCGTTCATTCAAGAAGGACACGTGGTGAAATCACGATAATATATGGACTGTTGGTTCCACAAGACACATGGTGAAAAATCATCGTTTCGCTGAATGGAAATTCAAAGGAGCGAAGTGCTCATTTGATTGGCGAGTGGTCATATCTTGTGGTCACATTATTGAGAGCTGGAGAGAAGAGCTAGAGAATCCAAGCTCTATTTCAGAGTTCATAACATGGAGAGTCGAGAGGACTCATCACAGAATACCTGAGACATGAAAGTGTGAAATACATTTTCAAATAAGGCTGTGGTCACATCCAGTGGTTACATCTGCGGAATATGGAGGAAGAAGCTAGTGGTGTTAAGCTCCATCTCGGAGTCTCAGCGATCACGACTTGGAGTATCGAGAACCTTCATCACAGGAATCGTGATATGCGAGATCGCAATGAGATTTGGACTATCGGATCATTGGAGATCTCAACCATTGATTAGTCTTGATAAAGTTCATAAGTTCATGAAATACGAAGCACCTTTTGGCGCAGCCTGTGGTCACCATCAGTGGTCACGTGAGGGGAAGAAGCTAGCGGTGATAAGCTCCATCTCAGAGTTTCGTCGATCACAACTTGGAGTGTCGAGACACTTCATCATAGGAATGCCGAGATGCGAAATCATGAAATTCAAATTCTTTTTAGTGCACGGTCATAGCTAGTGGACATATGAGATAAACGCGAAATCCTACGGATTTAATCCAACAGTGCTGGTTAATTGTAAACTTGATTAAAGGGCTATTGTTTCTCTTCACGATTAATTGTTTAGTTATGATTCAATTAGCAGAATTGAATCATGGTTCTTGGATGGTTGGCGTTTCAGTTGCAGAAGAATTGTTCTAGGGATTTGAGGGGTAACTGAAGGGTTGCAGTGTATAAAACAAACACGCGGTGATTGTGTGTGGTTGGTCGTTCTGAATGAAAAATGAGTTGAACTGTAAGAAAGGGAAAAATTACAGTATGCGCAGTGTGAGACAAAACTCAGAGATGAGTAACAGATGAGGAATAGACAGAAGCAAGAGAAGAATTGCAGAACAACTCGAAGCAGAGCATAATTATAGAACAGATAGAGGAAGAGAAGAATTGTAGAACAGTTAGAAGCAGACCAAATTTACAAAACAAAGAAGAAGTGGTAAGAATCGATTTATCTGTGTTGTTGGTTATTCAATCATTTATTTATAATCAGGGAGGTTGGGAGGTTTTAGGGAGGAATGTGGTCCTCTGATATTCAAGTTGGTGCTTGAATATTGGGAGTTGTAACTTCCATCTAGTTGTGGCTAGAAAACAATGTGGCAGGGTGGTGCTCAGGAAAACACAGAATTTTCTGTATACAAGTTGGTGCTTGTATAAATCCAGTTGGTGCTGGAATATTTAGGGAGTAGGTGCTTCCTTCTAGTGGGTGCTAGAGAAACCAAAAATTTGGTGCTCTCAAACAAGTTGGTTCTTGTATAAGTGGAAGTAGGTGCTTCCATCCAGTCGGTGTTAGAACACTCAGGGATTTGGTGCTTCCTTCTAGTCGGTGCTAGAGAAACCAGAGATTTGGTGCTCTCAACAAGTTGGAGCTTGTAAAACAGAGGTAGTAGCCTCACTTTGAGTTGGTTCTCAAACATAGATGATGTAAAGAACTTAAAAGACTACCTATCATTTCGAAGAAGAAGAGGCTTTCTCCCTTTATGGGTTTCCTCGTGAAAATCTGTCTCTGTGTATATCTTATGTGTGAATGATGCTCATTATATATGTTGTTCATATGATGTATAATATTGATGATCACTTGATGAAAGATTAAAAATGGTTTAATAGACTTAATATTTTTTAAGCACAATAACAATTGGTTCAACCCCCCTCTCAGTTGTCTTAGTAATTTCAACAATCCTAACTAAAGGAAGAGCCTTCACAAGAAAACATAAATCCCATCGATAATTTGCCCAGATCACAAGATCTGGAGAACCATTCCATATTTAAACGTTGCAGAGTCTAATTGGGGTTTGGTGGTAGGTTTGGTTCCTACTTTTGAATCAAGGGATTTAGGACCCATCAACAGAATTGGCGCTATAAGGAGGGCATGAGAATGAATGGTTGAATATATCTTTTATATAGCATTTCAAACAACCTACAGATTCATAAGATCCCACATGCATGGCTAGTCATTCCCAATATAGTCCACACATGTTGAGTACTCCTGAAGCGGGTAACTCACCCCATCCCGAGGAAGAACAATTATTCCCCAAAATACCTTGCGCTCTTCCTCACGAGGAATTAAATCATTTTAGAAGACTCACAAGAACCTACACCCGATAGATCATTGTGTTTCCCTAAGGTTCGATACTTCCTCGAAGAAAAAAATAAGAAGACAGGTGTTCAATACTCCCGACAAAGTTTTCTTACACTCGGTAGAAGACTTGATAGACTTCGCGATCACCGAAACTGAACACCCTCTAAATCTTATCCCTAAGATGTCAGCCGACGACATCGCTGAGCCAGATGACTTTTTGGAAGAAGACGATTTCAACTCGAATTCCAAAGATATGGAAGGTAATAACGACCATGGGGAGGAAAGGGAAATCCTTCTTCAGAACAACCAACCTTGGTGGCCGGATACACCGTGGTCATCCCTGGATGAGTACATAATCTTCCCCGACACCTGGAGAATTTGCTTCCCTAGTATGACCCCGAGACTTCAAGTTTCCCTGAAGATCATATCAAGAAGTTCATACTCACGATCAAACTTATGAACGTTCAATATGAAGACATAGTCTCCATAATTTCCCCCTACACGTTTGAAAATTCAACTTCCATGTGGTATTTTAATATGCCAGTAGAATCTATAACTAGTTGGACCAAGTTCCAACAATATTTTCTAGATAAATTTGCAGAGGAAACAACTATAGGAGCTCTGATGGCTAAGTTGTTCAATGCCACCATGAGTCTGAAGGAAAGGGTCAAATATTTCAATCAAATATTCACAACCATTTTAAAAAAAATCGAGCCTGCGACAAAACCAACTCAGGAGTTGCAAATCGAGGTTTATCATAATGCACTCTCGGCTTCTGTTTCTATGTTTATAAAAAGATTCGCTAAGCAAACCCTGGCAGAAAAGTTTGAAGAGGCCAAGAAAATAGAATTCTAGATGAAAGGATGTAAAGAAGGCCAGGCTTCTCTAGTAAAGAAATAAACCCATCCCCCTCCCAGGAGAGGACTCCTTTTAACTAGAGCGTCAGGGAAACCAACTGAACAGACTCCCGACAAGGGGAATGGAGATATAGAAGATCTACAATGCATGGTTAATAAATTATCAAACGAGATTATAGACATGAAGAGAAATCTAGGAGAGGGAAACCTAGGCCAAAGTCCCTATAAGACTTTCTTTAAAAGAAACTCGCCTTTCAAATAAATTGAACCTCCCCCAGCTAACTTAAATATTAATCTAGGGATGTTTCGTCTAATTCTTTATGTACTTATCATCAGGAAAACCACTCTAAAAGAGACTTCCCTCAATGGGTACATGCCATGAATTTGATGGCCAATCGGTTTCTATATGAAGTCTCTCTAACCGAACAACCAAGCAATTTGGTTATGAATATTGTTGACCAGGAAGAGATTGAACCACCACGAGATAAAACCATGTTGATATGGGATCCTGAACCGATCATGCCTTCCGACGACCTGTTTGAGTCTTAGTAACAAACTGCAGAAGTTTTGGTGGTATAGACATGCAGTAAGGGTCTGCCTAGCTTGAAATATATCGACGCCACCCATGCCTCAAAAAATAATTTAACTCCCAATCACCCAAAAACATCCTTCTCTCTAGGTAAAAACCCTATAATCATTCATACCCAGGAGTCACCCAAACTATATTACAACGTGGTCATATATTTGAAGAGGCTAAAGGATAATATATCAGTTATGGATATATGTAGGATTCCTTAGCAGAAGGACTTTCTGTTACAAGCTTTGAACTCAGTAGAAAACCCGACGGCGGGTAATGGTCCAGAAATAAATCTGTCTTCCATAGATCTGGCGGGAAAACCAATTGTGAACACATGTTCAAGAGATAGAAAGGAAATTCCTTTTGTCCCACCATTGTTATTAACGTTTGAAGTCTTCAATAGAAAACTTCAAGACTGTTTGGTAGATTCTAGAGTGTCTTCCAACATCATGCCCTTGTCTGTTTGAAAAAAATTAAATGACATTCTGTTACACATCAAAATTAGTCATTTCAATAGTGTCGCAAGTGTCGTCACTACAAGTGTTGTAAGTGTCGCATCTTGTCCGCAAGTGTCGCATATTGACCACAAGTGTCACAAGTGTCAAAAACATCACACTTCCATATTTCCTATGTCTTTCCTTTAAATACATCACAAAGACACTTAAGACACCTCAAATACTAGTTTTGAAGAAGAGAAATCACTTGACAGGGAGTACAAACCTTTTTCCACTGAAAGAGCCACTCAAAAATGGATTTTGGAGAGGAGTGCTCCCCTACCCACTGTCAGGGAGTGCTAGCATTCCCTGGGTCTCTTTGGGGGAGTGTTTGAACAATCTGTGCACCCTTTTGGGGGAGTACTACCCTTTCTGAGCGAATTTTTGGTTTGTTGGAGGAAATCAGGGGACAATCCCCTCAATATTTGAAGGTAGTTGGGTTCGAATCTTGGATCAAGGAATGATATTAGGGAATATCCTCAACTGAAGGAGAGGAATCCTCAACTTATCCCAAATATCTCTCAACTAGTTGGGCCTCTCCAAGGTTATATAAGGAGGCCTTCTCATGGTGAAGGGTACGGTAGAGACTAGAGACTGATACCAAACTTATGGTCCTATAAGTGGTATGAACATAAGAGATTTGAGATGTGACACTTATGATATCATAAGTGAGATGTCATCAAAGCAATCAATGTATATTATTTGAGCAAAGGGGTTGGACAAGGATAATTGGAAGAAGTTGTTGCACCTTCATCAAAGGATTGTAAGTACCTTTACTTGTTCTTATCAATACATCAATGCTTGGCCTTTTTCTTTCAAACTTATGCTTGTTTCACATGAGTTTGTCTGCAGTAGATGGATCTATATTTGAGCTAATATTAGTCGAGTAGGAATTCCATTGTATCTTTGTTTGTTCTACAGGACCTATCAGGGAGCTCAGGATCGAAGATCAGCCTGGACTTTTCAAGGACAAACGTCGTTAATAAGGTACATATATTTCCTCTTCTCCTTTGCATGTTAGCTTGATTAGACCTGAAAGGATTTCAGTGTCCATGTTAAGCACTTTTCTGTCTTGGCCTTAGGAGTCTAGAGACCAAGAGGGAATCCGCTTCTCCACAGGAGGATTCACCTGTAACAAAAATTGGCAACTCCACTATGGAGGAACTCTGGTTTTTGTTTCCTTTCCCAGATATTGTTTTGGCCCTTTTACCACTCATTTGACCTTCTCCATACTGTCTTTGATTCTTATATTTGTTTTATTGCCTCTTTATTTCATCATGATCACCCTGATTTGATGAGTCTACTTGATTTTTTTGAGTTTCTAGGCATTTTTATGAACTTTTGAAGCAGAGCGCTCCCTTTCCCTTGATACCAGAGTGTTAACACTCCCTGGTGGTCTTACACAGAGTGTTGGAACACTCTAGTGACCCTTACACCAGAGCGCTACCGCCTTTTCTGTGAAAAATCCTCTAGATTTTCAATTTCCGAGTTCATTTTTTACCTTTTGCACTTGCTCGGAGTCTCATACTTTCAGTTCATCTTGGTATTGGCCTTCAACACCCTATTTTATAAGGATTGATCCTCTTTTGTTCGGAAATTTGAAATTTTCTTTCCTTTCCTTGAATTCACTCTTTCTCTTTGTTGACCCAGATTAACTTGTTGTTTTCTTCTCATTTATTTGACTAAGTGAAAGATTTTGTGAGGAAATCCAAAGGTCTGTGAACCTTTCCATTTGATCTTTGAGGTCAGTTTTCCATCATTTCTCTTTTGTTTGAGGTTTTTTTGTTCTTGTTTGGAAATTTGGTCATCTTTGTCCTTCTTGTTTATTCACGACGAGAGTGTATTTTTTGTTTGTGTGAAGTTTTCTTCTGATTATTTAATCCTAAAGTATGATTGACATTAGAACTTTTACATCTGATTAGCATTCACATATAAGAAAAATGACATATTTTAGTGATTGGTTTGGATATTAGAAGGCATTTCTGAAATTTTTAGCATTACATTGGATTTAGTTGAGAAACAATTGTTTGAGGATCTTACATCTTAGTGTTTGATAGAGAAAACAACTTTCTCTCTTTCCCTTAAATAGGCATTCATCGAAAGACAAGATTGCTTATCATTTTCCTGTGCATTTTTTGGGAATTGAGTCATGATACCATCAATTTCACTTTCATACACCCTTTGAGTAAAGAACAACTGCAAAATGAACGCTAATTAAAAATTATCTACAACATTTTGTTTTTAGAATCTTCCACCAACATTATACTAGGACTAGCACTTTGTATTAGGCTGTGAGTACAACTCTCCAAAGTTTTTCAAAACAAACATTAGCATCTTGAGATAGGGAGAGTCAAATTCAATTGTCGTATAGGCTTTCTGGGATCCCCCTCTCACACAGGGGTTACGCACGAGGTCACATTCAGGAGAATTACAGAGATTATCCCTTTGTGGTTCAACTGTTTGTAGTGGTTGAATCGTATATTGGGGGTCACTTGAGGGTATACCCATGATTATGTGTGGGAGCCTCTCAAATTGATTTCGAACTTGTTATCCTACCCATAAGTTTGGATCAGACTGTCGACTATACCCACCTAGGGGATGACTATGAGTTGGTGTCCTTAGTTTCCATAATCTTTAGTTACTTACATGAGGTGATGGTGAAGGGAAGTCTTCACTGTACCTGGAATAGACATTGGTCAAACTCACTCGGTCTCCTTGGAGGGTAAATCCACAATTACTGCGTGGAAGCTTGCACGAAGGTGAAAGTTCGTTAAGCAGGTCACCATCATAACTATTCCACCATATCCTAGCCCCTTCTTGACTTGATCATGCAACATTGGATTTCATCACCAACTAGTACGATCATCGAGAGAAGGTTTTTTTTTCTTGGTTTTGATTCCTAGATTTTATTAGTGTATACTGTTTCTTCTCGTTAGTTGACCCTAGATTTTTAGCGTGTGATGTCATTGTCCAAAATTGAGCCTGTAGACGATAAAGGTCTTCGTCAATCGCATAGGATGCAAGGGATGCCTTCGAAAGGCTACCAACCCTTACCTCCTAACCCTCCAGAAGACAACTACAGTGGAGAGGTAGAAAATCAATCTGACGTTGGGAGTGTTGTTGATCCTCCATTAAACAATCAAGAAGGTTCTTTGGTTATGGTTGTGAATCCCACTCCTAGCACATCTATGTCGGTAGCCCCTCTCGAACCACTTTTTCTTCATTTAGACTCCCTTTGGAACATCATAGATAAAGAGGTCCCACAGTTACCTGAGAGATATTTTACCGAAACATATATGGGATCCACAGAACCAATCTTTGTGGATGAGTATAGGAATCTTATTTGTCCTACCACTACAGTAGATAGAAATCCCACACCTTCTTGTTTTGTATGGAGGACTTCATCAGGACGCGATCTCTATGAGAATTTTGAATCCTTTCGACAACCCTTTAATCCTCGTGACCCTCCTATTGAAACTAGGCCATCTGGTCAAACTATGAATCACCCCATCAATTAGGTCATTAACCCTACTATTGTGTCAGCACAAGTCTATCCTAATGCTAGAATCATTACCTCTACTCACTCCCAAGGCACTTCAATCCCTACCCCCACTTTTACATACTTTCACTCTACAGCTCCACATCTTCCGCACAATCCTGTTGGGACATCTTTTCACCTGAGAATGCAGACCCTTTCCAGCCAAATACAACCGACTGGAGGGAAACCACCATCTAGAGGACCTATCCCTCTTGGAATACCACCATCCTATGGTGGGCCTACCCCTCTCGAGGGATAACCCCCTTTTCATGTTCTTCCCGGAGGGAAACCTCCCTTTTCTAGTCATACCCTAGTCATTAATCCATCACTGGTAGGGGGGAAACCTTCATTTGTTGGAAACCCTTCAAAATCCTGGGGAGTATCTTCAGGAGGCACATTTACCCAACCCCACGTTGGGGGGCACTCATACCATAACCCACAAGGAGGAGTATCAAATCCTATTCCTTCTGGACCATCTTATGGACAACCTTATCTGGGCGACATCCTAAACACCACCTGGAGTCCTCAAGGAAAACAACCTTATCCTCCCCAAGGGTATAATGTTTATCCTCCCCCTAATGTGTATCCACTTCTGGGATCTAATTCTTACCCTCCTTAAGGGAAAAATGTTTATCATCCTTATGGGAAAGAAAATCGCCCAGCTTATAATGCTCAAAACCCACCGAGTTATGCAAATGTTTCTCAGCCATCATCAAATCATGTTTATCCTGGTCAACAACAACCGTATGTAGGAGGGGCTACTGGTTACAATTATCCACCTAACCCAGTTTATGGTCCTACTGGTGTTCCTATGCCACACCAATATCATCCACAAATTAACCGACAACTACCTTTTCTTGGGACTCTGGATCTCCTAGACTTGTCTCGGCTAACCAATGATCCTATTTTTCATTCTCTGGTTTGGCCAATTATTCCCACTAAACTTCCTTCTAATATTTCAAAATTTGACGGAAAATGTGGAGAAGATCCAAATAACCATGTGATGAGTTTCCATTTGTGGTGTTCATCAAACTCCCTCATGGATGATTCTATAAATTTGTGTCTTTTCCAGCGAACACTTACAGGCTCAGCAACAAAGTGGTATATTGAACTACCACATGCTTCTTTTCATGATTTCAACTCCCTTGCCATGTCTTTCCTCACACACTTTCAACTACCTATTCGCTACAAGATGAGTACTGAACTCTTGACCTCCCTTCGTCAAACTGAATCCGCGCATATCTCTGACCATATTCATGAGTGGAGACGACGACGAAGGATGATCAAAGTAATCATTCTTGACATGTTATTGGTGGAGTGGTTTACTAAATCACTTTTACCCCCAATTTCTCATGATGTCGCTATGGGTGGCTCGGTCACCGAGGAAGAAACCATTGCTTGGGCTCAGTACTTAGATTTGGTTTATTCACAATTTGGTACTTTGTATTATTTTCTTCCAAATGTTTCTTGAGCTAATACCGATCCTTCCAAGCCATCATCCTCATCTCATGCGGACGATGTTATCGGTTCTGTCAAAACTCAATATAGTTCCAAGTTGACCACACTCTCCTTTACCTCCCCCCAAAATCATATCTCTGAGGTGAATGCAGTTCAATCTGTCCCTTCACAACAATTCGGAGGTAAGAAGAAGGCAAAAAATAAATCAAAAAATACCAATAACAATGAACAACCAAAAAATCAAGCTCAAACACCTGCTACTGAAAAGAAACCACAACGGAAACTGAAATTCCCGTGTATCATTTGTGGTGATGATCACTACACTCGAGATTTTCCACATCGCAATGAAGTGGCCAAACATTTCTAGGGAAATTCACAACCCGCTGTGCTTACTCATCCTTTTCCACAACAGTAATCCATGGTTTCTCAAATCCCCTCTCCTGGGGGAAGTTCTATCCATCCTCATGATGAGGCCTCGACAAGTGCACATATTTGTATTTTTAATGGGATTAATTTGACCACTCTCTCTAAGACATATGACACACCAGGTAACCCTGGCAAATGAAAAGTCACTAGAAGTGCCGGTACTTTACTGGATCCATCACCATCCTCTGTTAGTCCTCCATCAGTTAATCCTCTGTCTGGACCAATTCAGATTGAGAAACCTACATTTGACTCTATATTATTCCCTCATAAGAGCACTATCCGTAAATATACCTTTAATCCTAGTTCACATGTCGCACAAAACTACAACATTGTTGAAGATTTGGCTCAAGCACCGTGTGCTATGTCCATGTTAGAAGTTCTACAGCACTGCCCCAGTCAACGTAGAACTCTCTTGGCTGCTATTGGTGTTGTTGATCCTGAGTCCCCCAACAATATCATGTTTAACTTGGATGATTATACATCTCGACTCTCCCACCAACATTCTTTCCAAATCGATCTTGTTGTTCACAATCAACAAATTCACCGAACCATTTTGGATGAGGGAGCCTCTACTTGTTTCATGTCTTTAGCATGTTGGAAAAGTTTAAAATCACCCGCACTTAACAAATACCCAACGATGTTACATGCATTAGATGGGTGAGGTTTTCATACCCATGGGATTTTACAGTCCCTGCCCATCCAATTGGGTGGAAAAACTGTCACTGTTGATGTCAAGGTGGTCAATGCTCCCCTCAATTACAACTTGTTACTTGGAAGAAGTTGGTTTTATGCTATGACTGTCGTTGCCTCGTCGATGTTTCGATGTGTACAATTTCCTCATCAGGCCAAAATTGTCATTGTTGATTATTTAGATTTATGCACAACCGACGCTCGCGCTCCCACTACCAACAACATTCCTTTCTTGGGAGATCACAAGATCACGTATGAAAGCATTGGTGTTGGCTTAATGAAAGATTCTAGACTTATGGGTACCTTCCCTACACCGCTTCCACTGACTACACATCATATTTCCACCATCAATATGATTTCGACCACAGCTTATCAACCTTTGGAATCATCTGACCCTTGGATTGTACCTAGTCCATTGGAATTCGATGAACTAGGTGACACTGTTCCACTTAGTCCAGCCGAAACATCATATGTTTCTATCCAATCTGCTTCTCCCTCTACAGATGACCAATATCTATTAGCACCCGACAATTACTCAATGACATCACGGTTAAGTTACTTATCATCTGTGATCGACTACATTTCCCCAATTTTTCCCTCTGATGAATCTATTATGGAAATGTTGAGTATTGACGAGCTACCTCGGGATTATAACCATCATCTATCCTCTTTTATTCCCCCTCGTGAAGAAATTCGGGGAGATATACACTCTATCTTCCCTCCTGATGTTGAGTTTCCATCATCTCCCATGACTTCAACTTTCGATGATTTGGATCTGGTAGTTGACATGGTGATCTCTTCGATAGGGCTATTGGAGCCTGATCTCCTTACCCCTATCATAGCCCTCAACATGTGTTCCTTCCAGAGTGATTTTCTTCCATCTAGTGTAGATCTCTTGGAATCCATGACCGAGTTTTGTCCCTTGACATGGTTTCCTTCCAGAGCGTTATTCTCTTGGAAACCATGATCAAGAATATTCCACGAGCATAGTTTCTCTTCTCTATAGCAAGCTTGTTAAAAAATGAAACAAAAGCTTTGAGCATAGTTTTCCTCTCTGTAGCAAGCTCATTAAAAAATGAAACAACAATCTGGGGATTGAACCCGTAGCCCTGAGCATAGTTCTTTTCCTATGTCAAGCTCATTAAAAATGAAACAATCACCTCTTTTGAACCTTCATTTCATCCACCCTTATCCTTTTTCTCCATGTAGTAGAGAAATTGGTGAAAACCTCACAATCGGTGAATGAATTGAAGTTTGAGGGGCATGTCTCCAACCTTTGATGATCATTCTGGAGTTAAGCCACTAGCTTTCAAGATGGGGTCATACTGATCTTAATCTTTTTCTTTCTCGTTCTTGTAAATACATGAGAATGCAACCAGGTAAACGCTTATCTCTTTTTTGGACCCGCATGGACCCGTTATTGTTGAGTGATCTTGCTTTCTTTCCCACTCGTTAAAAGGTTTGAAAGCGCATATTTTGAGTGATAATTTCTCTTTTTCGGCCTCGCGAGACTAATATTACAAAAAAGGACAACTTTGGATTCGTCTGTAAGTTGTTTTCAGAATCTCTTTGTATGAAAAACCACCGAGTTTACCTTATCTGGACTCGTTAAACAATCATGCATTGAAGGGCCCATACGGGACCGAACCCTTACTTCTTCCAATTCACTAAACAAAGGAATAGGGACTTACCAAAGGTGAGTCATATCGAGCATGTGTTACCCTCCTCGAGCTCGTTAAATTAAAAAGTGGTACTCATCTATCTAGTTGGGGGGGAATTTGAAAGAAGCAAGCCAAGCAGTTTTTGAGAACACTACCAGTAACTCTTACGGTCGCCCTTGAACATGACACTTTGTCTTTGCATGCATTTTAATCCATTGAACCTCTTCACTAAGCCAATCCTCTGAGTTTCTTTTACTCCTTTGGGTCACTTGAAGAAAGTCACAGCATCCACTACATCATCAAGTTTTGGTCCATGTCAATTTTCCGTTGTTGTGCCTCAGTGTTCAAGGGAAGTATCTGCCTCAAGAGTCAGCCATCAAAATTATCTTGTTTCAATACCCGTTTCAATCCATGTTCATTTGATCTACCAATTACATCTATTTTTCTGTTTCATGTCTATTCTTGTTTATTCCTTTGACGAGTCTGTTCCTGTCGACTTCAACACATTATCTAGGAACTAGACTTAGAAACCAGTTAGTACCTTGGGACCTACATGCCTCAATGGAAGGCCTCCTCATGTCCGACAATGGGTTTACATCACTAACCTTTGATTGGATGATTCCATGGATGTTTGACTTTAGCTCATCCATTCACATTCGTTGGAATGTACTAGAGTACCTTGGGAATCATTGACATCAATGGTTATATCCCTCGCGCTTGTTAACGGTTTACATCATTGACCGGTAATCAAGTGGTTTCTGCCATGTTCGACATCAGGACATCTATTCACATGGTTATATTCATACTACATCAGGATCAGTAAGAAGACCCTGGTTTGAGTTTTCACTCTTATGTATACTTTGCCCAGGTTGCGAAGGTGTTTTTTTAAACTATGACACATATACTGCTACATAGATCCACTTTGTATTGGTCATGGCTATGTCTTGTCATATCATAGATCCACTATGTATTCTTCATGGCTATGATCAGTTCAGGTCATAGGAGTATAGATCCACATTGTATCTTCAGTGGCTATACTTTTTTTCAATATAATTATGGATCCGCATTGTATTTTATGGCGGCCATACCTAAAAAGTCTTCATCACTCAAGCATAGGTATGCCTACCTTGGGTTTGAAACATGTCATAATATTTGTTTGATGGTTGTGTGAATATTTTTCCAGCCTCTCTGCATCCATACCCTTGCTCGAAAAAGTCTACAAAGTACTTCAGTCATCATCATCTTCTAACTTCGTACTTTGGGGGGCAATCTGTTACACATCAAAATTACTCATTTCAATAGTGTTTTTAGTGTTGTCACTACAAGTGTTGTAAGTGTTGCATCTTGTACGCAAGTGTTTCATCTTGACCACAAGTGTCGCAAGTGTCACAAACATCACACTACCATATTGTCTATGTCGTGTCTCTAATTACATCACAAAGACACTTAAGACACCTCAAAGACTAGTTTTGAAGAAGAGAAATCACTTGACAGGGAGTACAAACCTTTTTCCACTGAAAGAACCACTCAAAAATGGATTTTGGAGAGGAGCACTCCCTTACCCACTGTCAGGGAGTGCTAGTGCTCCCTGGGCATGTTTGGGGGAGTGTTTGAGTGCTCTGGGCACCCTTTTGGGGGAGCACTACCCTTTCTGAGCGAATTTTTGGTTTGTTGGAGGAAATCAGGGGACAATCCCCTCAATATCTGAAGGTAGTTGGGTTCGAATCTTGGATCAAGGCAAGATCTTAGGGAAGATCCTCAACTGAAGGAGAGGAATCCTCAACTTATCCCAAATATATCTCAAGTGGTTGGGCAACTCTAAGGTTATATAAGGAGGCCTTCTCATGGTGAAGGGTATTGTAGAGACTAGAGATTGATACCAAACTTATGATCCTATAAGTGGTATGAACAAAAGAGATTGGAGATGTGACACTTATGATCTCATAAATGATATTTCATAAAAGCAATTAGTGTATATTACTTGAGCAAAGGGGTTGGACAAGGAGAACTAGAAGAAGTTGTTGCACCTTCATCAAAGGATTGTAAGTACCTTTACTTGTTCTTATCAATACATCAATTCTTGGCCTTTTTCTTTCAAAATTATGCTTGTTCCACATAAGTTTGTTTGCAGTAGATGAATCTATATTTTAGCTAATCTCAGTAGAGTAGTAATTCCATTTTATCTTTGTTTTTTCTACATGACCTATCATGGAGCTCAAGATTGGAGCTCAGCCTGGACTTTTCAAGGACAAATGTCGTTAATAAGGTACATATATTTCTTCTTCTCCTTTGCATGCTAGCTTGATTAGACCTAAAAGGATGTCAGTTTCCATGTTAAGCACTTTTCTGTCTTGGCCTTAGGAGTCTAGAGACCAAGAGGGAATCCTCTTGTCCGCTGGAGGATTCACCTGTAACACATTCCTCTCAAGAGTGATAAACATGTCATACAACTAGACAGAACCCGGTCAAGGTCATAGGAGAACTCAAAGATGTGATGATCAAAATATCGACACACCCCACATTTGTGCAAGTGATTGAAATCATTGTAGTAGATATCCCGGAGGCATATGGGCTATTACTAAGTCGATATTGGTCTGAAAAGATAAACGGGTACTTCAGTATAGACTAGGCACACCTTTGGCTACCACTGAAGGGATACAAGAACATGATCAGGATCCATAGGGAGAGATATATGAAACATATGGTCACTAATATAGAAACCCCGAATGAACCCTCATCCACATATTTCCCCATATTGGGCAATTATTCCTGCGATTCCTACTTCGGAAACTTTTCTCCTCTCTTGTTCGATGTTCCTCTTACCCAAAACTCTGAATTAGTTTTTCAAGAGATGTCACCGATACCGACAGGAGACACCCTCTTTTGTCAAAACCACGCATTGTATATTACATGACAAAATATAGGAGGGTGAAAAATTAACAAAGGAAAGGAAAAGAGCAATTCCCATTCACAAATTTGGACCCTCTATTTTGATGGGTCTAAATCCCAAGAAGGGTCAAGAGCAGGGTGCATCCTCATCGATCCCAAAGGTAAACTTCATTTCCTATCATGTAGGCTAGAGTTAGAATGTACTAACAACACTTTCAAATATGAAGCTCTAGTACAAGGATTAAAGAAATCCATAGATTTGAATGTCAAAGAATTGAAAGTTTTCGGAGACTCTGAAATTATTGTTAGACAAGTAAGAAATATTATACATTGCAATTATCCTCACCTAAAGTACTATCATCAGGAGGTACATAGGTTAATAGATCACTTTGAAGCCTTCAATATTATAGCGACCCTAGAGAAAAGAACATTGTTTTTGACTCCTTGGCCACAGCTTCTTCGAGGCTATCGCCTCTAGAAGATTATGAAGCTTCTCGATTCATTGTGGAGCTTCTCTACAAACCGTCGGTACCTAATAACATTTCCAATTGGAAATTCTTTGAAGGAGATGAACATATCATAAACTTCTTAACCAACCAAGACAATTTAAAATATCTCGCTATTGACGATGAAGAATTCCAAGAGCAATCAACAAAGACTGATCCTCGGACAGGACAACCTATGGATAAATCAAAGGCTCACACAATATCGAAAGGGATAGCTAATCTAAAAAAATTGTTTGATCTGAAACAATGATTTAAGGGATCTAAAAATGAAAAGATTGGTAGCTCTTGTCCCTTGCATGAAACTATAAATATTGGGACTCCAAAGAACCCAAAGAATGTGAATCTCGACAAGACTATATCTAAGGAAGAAAGTAAATATTATCTAAAATTGTTCAGACAATAACAAGATGTCTTTGCATGGTCTTATAGAGATCTGAAAACGTATGACACCCGCATCATTCAACACACCATCCTGTTAAAACCCGAAGTGAAACCTTTCCAACAAAAGCTACGAAAGTATCATCCATCCCTGGAACCTCTCATGTATCAGAAGTTAAAGAAACTTTTAGATGCCAAGATTATTTTTCAGGCTAGGCATTCCTCCTGGGTAGAAAATCTTGTCCCAGTGAGAAAAAAGTTTGGATAAAACCGCTTATGCGTAGATTTTAGGAACCTCAACAGAGCTTCAGAAAAGAAAAATTACCCAGTCCCACTGATGGAGAATCTCCTGCAGACCATATCTGACTCAGATATTTTCTCTCTACTAGACGGTTTCTCAGGTCACAACCAAGTTTTGGTTTCAGAGGAAGATCATTTAAAAACCACCTTCTGAACCAGGTGGTGAACCTTCATGTATAAACGCATGCCTTTCAGGTTAATTAACCCAGGAGAGACCTTCCAAAGGTCCATGGACGTATATTTCTGGGGACTAATCAATAAATGTGTGTTAGTGTATCTAGATGGCGTAACAGTGTATTCAAATAATAGAGAAGAGCACATCCAACACTTAACTCGGATTTTCGAAAGGTGTAGGAAATACGGTATATCCTTAAACCCTAAGAAAACTATCTTCGGTGTCGAGGAAGGTAAGTTGTTAGGTCACATTATATCTCAAGTAGGTATTCACATAGACCCGGAAAGGATTAATGACATAGCTCAACTTCCCTTGCCCCATAACAAGAAAGCTATGCAGTCATTTTTTGGGAAAATCAATTTTGTGAGGAAGTTCACTCCTGATTTCACAGAAATCATTAAACCCTTACAAAACATGATTCACAAGGATGTCGAATTTAAGTGGGATGATGAGCGAAAAGATGCCTTTAGAAATATCAAAGCTACTATATCCCAGCCCCAGTGTTGGGAAGTCACGATTTCAATAGAGACTTCTCCCTTTATACTTTCACCTCCGACCAATCGTTAACTGAAGTTTTGACTCAGAAGGATGATGAAAACAACGAGGCCCTAGTGTCATTCATGATCACTAATATTTAGGGAGTTGAGCTCAACTATCCTGCTATAGATAAATAGGCCTATGTGGTATATAAGGTAGTAAAACATTTCAGGTCTTAGATCCTCAAGAATCACACTAAAGTGATTGTGCCACACCCTGCAGTCTGATCCTTGTTTACCAAGAAAGCAATGGGAGAAAGAAGAGGGAACTAGATGGCGGTAGTCTAGGAATTTTATCTAGATATAAAACCTACCAAATTAGTAAGAGGACAAGGGTTATGTTGCAGCCAAAGCCCAGTACCAAGTAAATGAAGAGTTTGGATGGGAGAACGAAATGGCACTATGGTATGGTGAAGTATCATTCATCTCCCTAGGATAAGAGTCTTGGTATAAGGATTTAACTTATCTTCTACATCATGGGACTTGTCCCAAAAACCTCAACCCTAGGGAAAGGAGAGCCCTTGGGTTAAAATCTACACAATATTGCCTTATAAATTCGTTACTCTTTGGGATCAATTATGACATAGTACTATTAATATGTCTCAAATGAGAAGACGTAGACAAAGTGCTGAAGGAGCTCCATGATGGCCCCACTAGGGGACATTTCGCAAGAAACACCATCGCTCATAATATTTTGAGAGATGACTGTTATTGGCCCACCTTGTTCAAAGACACTCATACTTACACTAGAAATTTTAAGACTTGTCAAATAAGCACTGGGAAGCATAAGAGAGAAGCAATCCCACTCCAACTAGTGACTGTCTCTAGGCCTTTTGAGCAATGGGGGTTGGATATCATAGGATAAATTCCACCTAGCTCTTTAAAACTACACAAGTACATTCTTATTTCCACCGACTATTTCATGAAATGGACAAAGGCCATTCATCTGACTCATGTAAACGAGAAGGTAGTGATCTAATTCATAGAACAACAGCTGATCACAAGCTTTGTTGTCCCTTCTGTTATGGTCTTTGATAATGCATCATATTTTTCTTCCACCCTATTGATGTATTTTTCTCTGGAAAAAGGAATCATAATTAAGTACTCTACAAATTATTACCCCCAAGGAAATGGTGTGGAAGAATCAACTAATAAGAACCTAGTGACAATCTTAAAGAAGATGGTTGCAGATAACCAAATAAATTGGCATAATCTACTCCATAATTATCTATGGGCCGATAGAGTCACACCCAAAGAAGCTATAGGGAATTCACCGTACTTTTTGGTCTACGGTAAGAAGCCATACTCCCAAATGGGCTCTATCTTCCAACTCTTCAACTAGCCCAAGATTCCAGTGAGCAACCTTCGTCTGCCATACAACAAATAATCAACACTCTACTCATGCTAGAAGATGAGAGAGAAAAGGCTAAGTCAAAGTTCCTAGCTCACCGAAAGATAGTGAAAAGGTGGTTCAATAAGCATAAGGATAAAGAAAAGAACTTTGAAGTAGGAGACTTAGTCCTGAAGTGGGACAGGGAAAATGAACCAAAAGGGAAGCATTCTAAGTTTAAGAATCTATGGCTTGGACCTTTTAAGGTGGCTGACAAGATTGGGGAAGGCACTTATCAGTTGCAGAATCTGAGGGGGGAACTTGATACCCTCCCAGTAAATGGCCAAGCTCTAAAACAATACTTCCAATAATAATAATAATAATTAATAAATAAATAAAATTATGTGTGTTTTATGTTGAGTATCTTGATGGTTGCGAAATACTTCTTTTGTTGTTTTTTTTCTTTACTTTTGAAGGTGTGTCCGACAAGACGATGGTTGGCCTTAAAACCATGCAACATAGTGAACTTTGTTTCTAACTCGTTGCTCACTTACAAACATGAGAAGCACTGGAAAACTTGCAGTTACTTTGAGGAATCCTCTATCTAACCTGAGAAAATGAACAACTTCGGAGAAATTCCAGAAGTGTCTACTTTGTGGTTCGGTAAGACCTTAAGGGAACAAAGGAAAGATGGAAAGGACTACATGAACCCAGAAGACGAAGCTAGTGAAGTATCCACCTTAACCATCTCACTTTTCAAATAAACAACCATCCTCCTCCCTCACTCACTCAGGGCATCATGCTGAAATAAAATTGATATTATCAAAAGAGTGAACAATAGGAGAGGGTATGCAGATATCTCCATTGGGACTATGGATTGTCACTGGTAGTGGAGCAACACCGAAGTAGGTGAGTATAGGTAATTAAAGGCTTCGTGCTGATGAATAATTCTCTAAACTTTTGTAAAAAGGGAGCATGAGTCGGGGTCAAAGGAAATGAAGGAGGAAAAGGGTTAAAACCCCACAGGAAGACCTAGAAGCATCAACCAAAGAACTTCAAATGCGAATTTTAAGAGGTTCTGATTTAATAACAGTTAAGATTCTCCATCATTCGGGCCTTGGAGGAGGAATAGATATTCTTCTTTCGCCCAGTAAATCGCCATTTGTTGAGCACTCAACACACACTAAAAAGTCTATGTCCATTTCTACTTTTGGGGTACCACTTGATCCTTTGCACTATCTGTTTCCACTTCAGTATGAAACTACTGCCTGTGGTTATCTTTTATGTTTTCATGTTTGAATTGTTTAAATTCTTCTTGGACATATAAAGAATCATCTTAACTTTAAAAGGGACTTAACAACTACTTAATAAATTGACAGTGTAAAGTTTTCCCCAACACGCTTAGGAAATTCGACATTGGGAAAGATTAAAAGTGACGAAAATCACTTGAGAAGTTCAAAATAGTTGAGCATTGATCTTCATCGGCATCGGTAGAAAGAGATTTTCTCATCTTCGCAAATAAACTGTACTAAATATATCACCAAATACCGATTCGTTCGGCTTCGGCAGAAAAAAACGAAAGAGTAACCGTCGCGCGAGTAAAGGAATAATATCGATGATCGACGACCCCCCAAACATTTTCGGCGTCGGGAAATTACAAAGATGATAACCTGTCAAGAAAATATGCACTTAAAATTTCCATGATCGTCGATCCCCTATACCATCATTGTCGGAAGTGTTTACCATGAGTATATCAATGGGAATATACACAAGGATAGTAGTCAATCTATACACTGGAGAGACACGACATGATGAGACATTTTATCCCTTAGATAGGTTAGTTACGAAACATTTAAAATGTTAGTTAATTCATGGATCGTGAATTAGTTTCTTTTTTCATGCACAAATCAAAAGTGACTGTTTAAGCCTGTCGATAGAGTGCATCTCCCTCCGCGCCTGCATCGTCAACTAGTTAGAATTTATTTGCAGAGATATGTCGGTAGTTTGTTTTGAATTACTTTCATTACTCATATTAACTAACTGATATGACTGATAGGATCTCTCTCGTTAAATTATTTTAATTCATTGTGTATGATCCTATTTTGCGTGGAAAGGATTTCAAAACACATAGAAGAGAAAGGCTAACAATCTAGAGAAGGCTCCCAAGGGTCAGTAAGTATTAAACAACAATATTAGCAAGAATTATAGGTATGTATCGACTTATGGTGTTTTTTCCGCTTGATTTCATATGTTTCCACCCAATGCTACTCCGTACGCATGTTTAAGGGACCGTTTTAATTGCAGGAACAATGCCTCCGAAGAAACCCACCACCAGGAAATCCCCAAGAATGCCAAAGATGAAAGAACCAAAAGCGAGAGAGGGCTCCTCCCAAGAAGTTGTAAGGCAATTATAATTCTCTCCAAAATCGGTGTCCGTCATTAAGAAGGCCACCAAGAAGGTCTTTGTCCATCCCTCGACCTTTAGAGACACAGAGGTGAACATTGGGACCAAAACAACATCCCCTCGCTGGGAAGAATTGTTTAAGAAAATGAAGAAGGAAGAACCCCTCGAGTATACCCCACACGACCATCCTGAAACAAGAAGACTCTATGATTATTTCCTCCCAAATATCTGTAGGGAGTATCTGTACATGGTGGCAAGCTAGACTCTGGTGTTTCCTTACATTGAGCTCCTAAAGTGGCTCATTGACCACACTGATGCACAAAAATGTTTGATTAATGATGATAACATCAAGTGCATCGGGGTTTTATTTCCATCAGAGGTTCATATTTACTACAAGCTTAGAGAGCCGAAATAAAATATAAACATTGATTTCGTTGTAAGTTTCTATGCAACACATGACACCAGCAAAATCATGGCATCGTGGTGGAGGGAAGACAAAAAATTCACAAGCCAAACTTTCGGCTGGTATCCGATGGCCAATCTAAGGGAACCATACATATACCTGATGTCTCTTCTCTGCAGGTTGCATGGGGAGAAATATTTCTCCTGGTTTTTAGAGGCTTGGACGTCTCTAGTTTATACGGTAGCCATTTCAGGCACGAGCTTCAATTGGGGTGCCATCATCTGCATGTTGGATCATGTTGTCATTGATGCCAATGGTTTGATTCATTGATGTCACTGATTGATGTCAAGTGATTGATTGATGCCAAAGGATTGATTGATTGATGATTGATGTAATGTAATATGTATTGTCCTTGATGAGAATGCATAGATGAAGATGGATCAATGAGTTGTCATTGATATGATGAAG
>SNQJ01S0101939.1:17278-28330 GCA_010110895.2 Picea sitchensis
TGGGGAATTTGTCTTTGATGGTAAGTTTGTTGAGGGCATGGAAGTCAGGACACATTCACCAAGAACCTTCTTTCTTCAGGACCATGACCACAGGAGAAGAGTAGGGGCTCGTACTAAGGTGGATAATGCCTGCATTAAGGAGTTCCTGGACCATTTTCTCAATTTCATTTTTTTGGGACAAGGGATGATGATACAGATGGATATTGGGAGGAAGGCTTCCGGGTACAAGGAGAATGGAATGATCATGAACACCATGGGAAGGAGGGATTCCTTGGGGAGTGGAAAATACCAATTGATGTCTAGAAAGGATGGCTTGCAGGTCTTGCGGGATCGAGGGTGTTTATGTTGCTTGTATGGCATGGAGATGGGTGATAACACCAGAATAACCTTTTTTGAGCAGCTTTTCCATGCGATGGGAACTAATGATCTCAGGTGAACTGGTGGTGATGCCTTGAAATTTATATTGGTGGCCCTCTTGGTCAAATTTCATGGTTAAGTCTTTAAAATCCATGAGAATGGGACCCAAAGTCCTTAGCCAATATGCACCCAACACAATGTCACAACCTCCCATGTCAATAGCAAACATATGGGATTTCAGGTGGTAGTCACCAATTTGGAGATGCACATTTTCACAACACCCTCCACATTTCATGGAACCACCAATGGCAATCATGATTTGGAAATTATTGACCGCATGGATGTAGCAATGAGTTTCTTGGGCAATGCAACGATGAATAAAATTATGGTTGTTGCCACTGTCAACCAGAATGATGACCTTCTGATGCTTGATGTAACCTATTATCTTGAGGGTTTGGGGAGCAGAGAAGCCAGTGAGAGAATTGAGGTAAATGACTGGTTCTACTTCGGGAGGTTCTAAGGGAGGGGTTATGTTAGTGGATTCATGTGACTCAGACACAAGGGGAGTTTCTACATCCTCTTTCGAAATATACTCAGAGATGGCCATAAAAAGATTTTGTTCTTTACACTTGTGGCCCAGGAAATATTTGTCATCACAGTTATANTTTTTGGATCTTGAGTGTAGCAGATGGAGTAGTGGGATTTACTAGTTTAGGGCGAGGGATAAAGGAGGGTTTTTAGTTTTGAGAAGATACAACCTGTTGTGCTTCTTTAGCTCTTTTAGTAGCCTCCACCCAACTCTGAGGCCAAGCCATGAGGACATGGGCCCGAATCTCATCCTTGAGGCCACTGATAAAACACTCAGAAAAAGGCATCAGGCATGCCCTCTGTTCTAAAATCCAGCCACTCAAAGGAAGCTATAAAGTATTCCACTGTTCCTAATTGTTTCAACTTTGTCAAATGGCCCAAATGGTTGGTTTTAGTGTCAAATCATTCATAAATCTTCACCACAAAGTGTGTCCAAGCAATATGCCCTTGACGAGAAGCTTTTCTCCATTGCCACCATTGCTAATGTTCTTGATCTAGATGGATAAAACCATAAAGGAGTTTGGCCAAGTCATTTGTAATGTTGTATAAAGAGAAATAATGTTCCATTTGGGTTACCCAACTAGTGGGGTCCAAGCCATCAAATTTGGTCGCATCCACCCACGGAAGGCATAGGTCACGTTGAAAGTGATGGTTCTGAAAGTTATGGGAATGAGAGGAATGGTCACCTTCAGTCTATGGAGGTGAGGAAGAGGAAGGGTTATCTGTAGGGATGTGCCGTTTGGTGTAGAGTGTCAAAAAGATTGATTCAAGCTGGGTGGTGAGGTCTTGCTTGATTTCCTCCATTGAGGACTGCATGGTTGTATTGATGGAGGCAACATTGGCACTGAGTTGTTTCACTTCTTGTTGGGTCTCGATGAGACCATATTGCAAGGTGTTGAAGCGAGCTTCCAAGTCTTGGCTACGGGTATGGGCCATGAGGATGGGGGAACTGAAAAGGGGTGGGCGGGGTAAAACATTTTGCCGAAAAATAATATGGATGAATGTGATGAGGACGAAGAGATGAATCCAATGGAATAGGTCTCAAATAATGGTGAAAAAATATCAGGGCACTAACTGAGGATAGACCATACCCTTAGCTATACTACCTGACTACCCAGGTACTAGAGAGTATCTTCCCGAGTGTTGTTATCGGTGACACTATAGCAGTCAGGCAGTCGATCGATTTATCTAAAGAGGGCTTCAGGTAATCTAGGTCGATCCATACACAGGTGGTGTCTGATGTTCTACCACTCGAAGGGGTACCAACAGGGGTTACAAGGGTGGCCAACAGATGTGCGCTTAAGTACCACTTGTATTTCATGTGTGTATGAATCCCTCAACCATGGGTTTATGCGTGTAACGACAGATCTTTGTAACTTAAAGATGTTGGAATACGTCTCTACCTTGAAAAAAAAAATTAACGCACACTTTCTACCGAGGAAAGTGTTATGATACCACTTGTAATATGCCAGATATAAAATGTATGCAGAACAGAAATAAAATGCTAGAAATGGCAGAATAACAACAATATAACCAGAACATTCACCACAATAGCACTGAAATGATATGAGAATAATAACATAAATAACACTTTGAATCTGAAAGCAATGTTCACGAGCCTCTTCGAGGGGGCAACCTCCAGTTGAGAAAAGCTCTGTTACAATAATATCCAAGATGTGGTTCTCATACCCTCGACTCCTATTTATACTAAAAAGAAGCATCTAGAGGAACATCCTTCTAGAAGTGAAAGCTTCTATTAGGTCTTCTTACATCCGCCTTATTCTATTTTATTGAAAGGCCTTATTAATATTGACCTTTATTACATCTGAATATATTGTTCTACCTATGTGTGGGTTAGCACCCTAACATTAATATTATTGGAGCATGCATAAGTTAAAAGGAATCAGATTGCTTCCATTCTAGCAACTGGGAAAAATGTCTCTTCAAAGTCGATTCCTTCAACCTATGTGTATCCCTTGTTCCTTGTAACCTGTCCATCTTCATTCAATTTATTTTGGAATACCCATTTTGTGCCAATCACATTCTTATTCTTTGGTCTTGGAACCAATTGCCAAGTGTCATTCTTCTCTATTTGATCTAATTCTTCATCCATGGCCTTATTCCCAAATTCATCCTTGTTGGCCTCTCCAAAACTATTTGGTTCAATCATAGATGAGAGTGTTAGGTGCATGTGTTCTGGTCAATGGATTCTGCTTGTAGTCTCAATTCATGCATCTTTGTTTCCAATAATCTGATCTGAAGGATGATTCTTTTGTACTCGTTTGCTAGGTGTATTTGGAGGAACTTGTTGAACTTTCTCTTCTACTTCTGTCTGATCCTCTTCATCTTCCCCTTCTACTTCTTCTTCATCTTCTGCTTCTTCTTCATAAATTTGTTCCACTGATTCATTTTCTTCTTCCTTTAATTCTTGTCCACCTGTTTCATCAATTGTTACATTGATGTTTTCCAGAACTTTGTTCAACCTTAGATTGTAACACTTGTATTCTTTCATTTTACTTGAGTAAGCAACAAGTACTCCTTTTTCCACACGAGATTCAAACTTTCTAATTCTTCCATCTTCTCTTTTGATGTAGTATTTTCTTCCAAATACTCTGAAGTGCTTCATATTTGCTAGTCTTCCTTTCCATAGCTCATAGGGAGTTTTTTCATTATTGTTTCTGAGAATTACTCTATTTTGAATGTGAACTGTTGTATGGACTGCATGTGTCCAAAGAATATATGTTAATTTGGAATCCATTAGCATTGTTTGAGCCATTTCCTTTGTAATTAACATCCATAATGTTCCTTTGTCTCTGAACCACTCTTTGAACCAATATATGAATCCATCCTCTTGTCCACTATCATATATCTGTCCAAACCTGCTAAGTGTTCTTACAAATCCATCTCTTTCCATATTTTCCAATACTCTACTCCAAAACTGTCCATAATGATGACCCATTCTTCACTACTACAACTGATTGTACTTATGATAACTGACTACTCTAGATCTATATTCTCCAACTCTGCAAGTTGCTCGAAGGATGGTTATTTGTGTTAGTCACCATTAAATTTTTTCTGTGAAATCAAGATTTCAGAATCTAGCGGGACGCTAAACTGGTTTGGAATCCTACTAAACTAGGAAAGGGTATAAATATGGTAGGGTGAGGCTAAATCTGGCAGGAGCGCAAAGCTGATCGGGCCCGACACATTGCAGATCATGAGTTTTCAAGATCAATGGATGATAATGATTTCAGGGGGAGAAGTTGCGTGGGGGTTAATTTTGGAGAGAGGGCCTAAAATTTAAACCATGTTTTTTGTTCGGGGTTACATGGAACCACCAAGTGCATTTCAAGATGAAAAGCGGGTTGCCCCAAACCACTTTTTCATGCCCCCGAAAAGTGGAAAAGTATAAAAGGGAATTTTTTCATTTATTTTATTTTATTTTGAATGTTGGACCATTAAAACCTTAGCGCGACCACCATATTTCAATTGCAGCTCAACAGTACACCAACTGCATGCCATTTTTGCTCGTTTCTAGGTATTTTTCATCACAACCATGGATCCCATCATAACCTCAGTAGCAGAATAAGATCCCGTGGAAAATGAAGAAGCCCTAATTGACCAAGATTCATATATTTTTTATACCGAAATCACTATTTCTCCTATCTCCATGTCTAGAATCAACCTGCCCGATAAAGTAGGAAAATGTATATCGTTCCTTGAAGCAGTCTAAGCCACCATAGTCTCTTATGTTGTCGAAATTGCTTTCACGTTTCCTAAATTTATAGGTTGGTGCATCGAACAATATTCTCGTGAAGAAAGAGTCGTTGTGAATAAACAAGGGTGTGAGGTCTTGTGTAGGGTAGAGAGTCTTTCAATTCGAGAGTCCCTCGGTATACATGAGTTGTTTTTCGTAATTTCTAAAACTTTCAATGAAGAGAAGTTGATTAGGGTATATAGAGAATGTTCATCAGGGGTCTGAGATCTATTTTTACAGACAATTATCAAACCTGAACATTTTTCAGAGGGTCATTATTTTCCAATGAATGTGAATATAATGGTTATTGAATTCCAATGGGTTTTCCCCCTATTGAGTCAAGTTTTAGGTCTAGACAATGACAAATATGTGGTTGAATTCATGCTTGGTTTCCTTTTGACCTGTTTTAAGACAAAGTCTAGTTTGTCAGTCTGAATCAGTTTTGATCAGTTCCTAGATGAAAATATGCATAAACAACTAGTGAATTTTTGTTATCTAAGACATTTCAGATGCTACACATATCTGTTGATAATTTTCTGGGAAACCAACAAGAGATAATTTCATGAAGCAACAACATTTGTGTCAACTGAATGTAAAATGATTACATTAGTTATCTTCATCAACAAAGTCATTTCCAGAGTTTACAGTTTTATTTTCAATACCATCCTACCTAGATTTTTAGATGATATGAGGAGATATCTACAACCAAATACAGAGAACGGAGTGGGGGATTGGGTACTATTCATGCACTCAATAGTAATCTAGTTTTATGGTTGCCATGAATCCACTTACCTATTTCCTATTTTTCTGACCCCTATAATCTTTTCCCTTGAATTAATCAGGCAGAGAATTATATTTGAGACAGAGCATTTCCTGAAGTTGCACAAAGCCTCCAACCTCAAGTTCCATTTTATCATTGGCCCCTTCATTGTCAAAACCAGATCATGCTTGTCTCAAGTTCAAGCAAAGCTCAAAGATTTTGGTTTTGCATAGCTACATGGAAGAAGATATGATCCACACCAAATCATATCCAATAGAATATTGATGAACAAGCATGTCTCTTATGAGCATGAACAGGTTGAGGGTTTTGATAAGCTAGAAAATCTAGAAGTCTGTGTTGATATGGAAGAAATCTTGCAACCAAATCAAACACGACAAGTGGAGGAAACCTTGCAACAAAGTCAAATATAACAAGCTTCTTAGAAACCGGTAGTCAAAGTTCCTAAGATAAGTTTTTACAGCAAGAGAAGCAGTTCGGAGGCCCTTGGCATCAATGAATAGAAAATTTCCCCAAAGAAGATGAAGATTACACAGTCTACATAGATAGTGGATTTACAAGAGGAAGAGCTTAGAGAACAAGTAAATCTAGATATGGTGGAAAGTGGTACTAGCATTGTAGAGGTTGAAAAGGAAAGCAAACTCCAAAGTGAAGGAAGCTCAAGAACCTTTAGTAGTAAGAAATATATCTTTGATAGAACATCTGAGGCAGTTTATCAATCAAGAGTAGATTTAGGAAAACAATATGTTGAGAAGGGAAACATAGCTCTGAGTGAGATGAGGGATTTAGTCCCGGAAGTGGAAAATATTTCTCAGCATAAATATTCTCTGTTCACAGTAAGGGATGTCGAAAAGAGAACATTTAACATTGTAGTTGTAGATGAAGAAAAAGTATCTGAGATAAAGATAAGATATGAAAACATCAACGCTCCAGACAAAGTCAAATTCCATAAGCATACAAGTGATATGTTGTATTCTAATTACCTGAGTTTAAACTTGAAGAATTCAAAACTGTCATCTTATGCAATGAAATTGGAAGGACAGTTGAGGCAAGAAAAATCATCTAGCATAGCTTGGAAAACTCAAGTCAAGAGGCTAGAATCTAAAGGCCCCCAAGGGTTGAAATCCTCATTAGATGAGAAAGATAAATTAATTCAAAGTTTGAAGAAGAAATTGAAAATGTTTTCTATAGAGCATCCACAAATATCATAATTGGTTGCTCTAGAATAGGAAAAGAAAACACTTCATCAAGAGACATTGGACTACAAGGCTAGGGTGTTGCATCTAGAATGAGAAAAGATGAAATGGTCACAAGAGTAGACAAAATTGCTAAACAAGGTTGTAGTTGCAGCTCCTACTGTAGAATTTGGGTCAAACACTGAAGGGCTTGTCCAGGCTATGTCACAAGTTAGATTGAAAGAAGGAGAAATCAAAGGGATAAAAGGAAGCATAGATAAATTGAAGAAGGAGGTGCAGGAAAAGGATGAAAGAATGGCTCAATTTAAAAAGGAGAATGAAGTCTTGCAGGAAAGGATAGATAAATTGAAGATGAGGTTAAGAGGCAAAGGCATATTCTAAGGGGCCAAGCACATCATCCGAGAATTTATAGTTGTTGAAGCTGCCAAGTTCATAGTATATTTGAATTTCATTAATGATAAAGACAGTATATCCATCACAACCGGAAGAAGGTTCAGTGTTGTGAATGAAACTTTAGCAAAGAAACCATTAGAATGGGCCCATAATGCAATAAATCTACTCAATGTTGTTCCTATTGCATACCTTCAGACTATTGGTGTTAAAGACATAACTACATTCATCATCTGGGCCAGGATGGTTATTTCTAAACATAACCTATTGAAATCAGTCCAAACCAAGGCAAAACAGATGGAATAGAGTGTACATGAGTTCAAGTATTTGTTCGAATAATTCTTTATCAAAGGACTTCCACCATTTTGGGATGTCAAGGGAAATTTGTGTCATCAAGAAGAATACAATTCTTGCCTAACTCAATACAGAATGGATCACTCAAAGTTCGAAACCCTGGAGGAAAATATGAAGGTAGCTACATTAATGGAGCATCTAATTACAGAGTTTGAAATTTTGAATCAGTTCAAAGCAGTCAAACTTGGACTATCAGTCATGTCATATGCTTCCTGCATTGACCTGGAGATTATCATAAAGGAAATGATAGATTATGATATCCCTTTAGAATTGCAATGGAAAGATATAGTACGACTGGGTAAGACAAAGTGCAGTTTTCAAGGGCCCAATAAATGATGTCCAGATGTCACTAAATATGGCAGATCATGTGGAAGATCAAAGAAGAACAGGTGGCGAGGAAAGGGACCCAAACGCCAGAGGAGCCAGAGTCCAGATTAAGAAATGATTCTTGTAATCATTGTAATCAATTGAAAAAACTGAAACGTTTCTTTTAATCATTGTTAACGGTTTCAAAAACTGAAACGTTTCATTTTAATCATTGTAATCGGCTTCAAACTGAAGGAACTCATCTTGTATAAACATTAGGAGTTCCAAATGTATTAGAGGTTAGAAGAAGTGCAATGGAACGAGTTTAGCTATTCGAAACTTGAATGTAATTTTATGAAGTTGAATAGAATACACATGCAAATGTCTTGAAGTTTCCATGAAAAGATTCTAATGGTGGTGATATGAGTTTTGTCTTCTCCCTTAGTATGTATTTCTTGTATTTCTGATTTCATTTTCACTGTCTTATGTTTAAATTGGATAGTTAAAGACCCATAATTCATCTTGTGATGCTCTCAGCTTAAGAAATTTAAAATATGTTAAATTCTTCCTAACTAAGTCAGAATTCATTTATTTAATGCTCTGATACAGTTATATGTTTTTCCTTTCTTCTTCCACTCTGCAAATTACATTTTATAACTCAGATTTATCACCTCATTTATCCTTTATACTCTAGATATTTCTACTGACTAGTCATTGCTTCCATTCATTTTCATAAGTTTGACTCCATAGCCCTAAGTGTCCCTCCCCTTCCTTTCCAACGAAATTATAAAAAACCCTTCAAAGCAACAAAACCTAGCCAACGATTTGTTAAAGAAAACTCATCTATTAAAGAACAAGTGACATGAGATAGCCCTCTCTGAGTTGAGAAAGCTGGTACCCAGCTCTAAAGTGGTTTGTAGGTTACCTCTATCGTTTTTTTTATCAGCCGAAAAAATTTAGAGAGTGTTAACATTTTGGCGTCGCTGCCGAGGACGAAAGTGAAATCTTCCCTGGGAAACGAATGACCTAAATATTCAGATTTGATTCCTGAGGGTGATAGTTAATAAAAAACCTTATTGACTGAGACTAAATTTACCCTGGAGACTCCATTATAAAGAGACTAGTAGCACAAAGTAGCTTGAGAAGAAATCCTAGCTCCAAAGAAAATTCATACCAGAAGAAATCTAAACCCAGAAGCAATAATCCATGTGTCTGATCCTGAGAAACTTTTACACAAAAGAAAAGAAAGGTCAATAAGCCCATTGTTTTGGCTAGAAAGAAATCTATCTTTACCCAAATATAGAGTAAAAAACATTGAATAACTTGATTTTGATTTAAAATTTGAGCAAACTCTGTTCAAAACTAGATCTGAATCGAGTTTGAGTGAAATAATCTTTGATGAGAAGAGGTTCCAAGTTTAATTTTAGCTGCCTCTATTAGACCCGTTGTGATTCCTACTCAGAACTTGGAATCTGTGGCTCTGTGCATAGTAGTAGATGGTTGTAAAATATTTAAGAAGACTAATAAATAAGAAGAAGTTGGTGGGCGTAGCCCCACACTGGGGTGAACCACGCATATCCTTTGCTGATGTGCTTTGTGCAATGTTGTTTATGTGTTTATCTGCTTAGTGCACTGATATTTATATATGTTAGCTAGATGTATGGATGCTTAGGGCTCTATTGATGGTAAATGAATGCTAGATCTTATTTAATTCTATGTGCTAAGTGATTGGATGTGCTTAATCTTGATTATTACTGCATTGATCTGTAATAAGGGTTTAACCTGTGATGTGAATAAGGTTTAAGAACTAATGCATGTTATTGGCTAAGTGCTTTGTTAAGTGTTGTAATCATAGATCTATATCCCAACTAGGTTGTAGACACCTGATTCCTACAACCTCCCCTGCCTCTACCTCAGGTGAGACTTCATCTGCTTCGCAAGTGTTTCCGAAAGGGCCGGTAGTTAGGGTTTTGTTGGTGTGTTGTTGAAGCGTTGAACCCTGGGTCTGCCCTTGTGCCAACAAATGGTTCTGTTGTTGGGACCTAAAACTGTGATTATTGGGAACTAAAGAAAAGAGAAATCTCTGTGCATAGATCTATTGTTGTAGTGCACAATATTCCACTTAGCCTGCAAAGCTCTGTGCTAAGAAAGGAACCGGATCTGAAGAAAAGAGGTAATATCTTAAAGCTTTGTGCTTTGATAAAGGTAAGATAAGTGGAAATTTTTTCTTTGAAAGTATGAATCTAGGTATGTTTGATAGATTTTGTCCTGGTATGAAAACTAGGGCACAGCTAGAAGAAAGAATTGATCCGAATAAATTTGACAAAGATAGTGAAAGATATGTTATTCCTATGCATAGAAAGAATTTTCGGACTAACAAGTGGATGCATGAACCTAGAAAGAATTTTTGTAGATTGCAGGTTTAGCACTGTGATCCCAATGCATTGTACAGGAAAGGTTGGGGATCATTTAAAAGAAAGAAAGGATTGACACTGTGTTATAACTACAGAAGACCAGGACATATTGCTAAGGAATGCCCTGGTACAGGTCCTATTTGTCTTTGTTGTAAATCTATTGGTCACAAAGTTGAGGACTTCCCTAGAATGATTTCCAAAGTTGAAAAGATGAACATGAGACAAGGAAACTATGAAGAAGGTCAAAAGACAAAGGATATGTTAGAAAACTAGAAAGAATCAGAGATTGTTTTATTACAGATGAAAGAAACACTGAATGATCATAGAGACATCGGTTTACCAGAAATGTTAAAAGAGAAACAGTGCATAGAAACAAGAATAGAAGACTTTGACATAGACTTAGGAAACACATGTGAATATCATGCCAGAAAGCACTTGGGAAATATTGGGAAATCCTCCTATGGTTCCTTCATTGGGAAGGATAGGACTGTTTAGAGGAAATATGATAACCCTATGTGGAATAATTAATAATGTACCTATGATTTCTCATGACACATCGATCGAAGAATAATTTGAAGTCATTAATTTTGTTGAGAGAAACACCCCTTTTGCACTTTTGTTAGGAAATAATTGGATTGATAAGGATTGGATTAGAAGGAAAGCAGAGGAGAAAGCTACAGAACAGAAAAAGCAAGAATTAAGGGACTTCATAGCTAGAAAGATAGAGCGACTAATGCAAGAACAAGCGGATAATTTGAAGCAACAAAGGGTGTAATGCCCCATATTTTGACCTTGGGTAGTTAGAACATTATTGTTTGCTAATCTTAATAATTCAAAGTTTAGCATTGTTTGGAGTCAGTTAGACTTGGTTAGACATTGAGATGTGTACCTCTAGACCTATTTGTATGTTAT
>SNQJ01S0101946.1:10630-24393 GCA_010110895.2 Picea sitchensis
GGGGGGGGGGGGTTAAGGTGAACTTGATACTTTGAGATTTACATCATTATGAATCTGAATAATAACAAAGCAACAATATTTAGTAATTCTTATAGCTCTAAAATGCCACCCTTATTCATTTTTTAGCTTTGGTCTAGACACTCATACACTTTGATGCCACTTTTGTTGAGTTTCCTTCTTAAAAACTCCATTTTTTAATATGTACACAACCTAAGATACATGCAGCTCATGTACATATGCTAGTTGATACATATATAACCTGCATATACTCTAAAAAATTGCAAAAAACAAAAATTCCACGCTTCCCAGCGGGGTTTACGAGCTATGTTGGGTTGCACAACCATTTTTACCTCTTGTAGCCCTTCTCATAACCGAATAACCATCTAATTTCTATATAAAAAGGGCCCTATGGGGGTCATTTGAACATAGAATGAAGAAGCAAAGAAACTCTACCCAAAATTTCTCATTCTTTCTTTCTGAGCTTATGCATCCAGTTTTGAGTATCCATCCTCAAAAGTCTCATTCTCTCATCCTCTTTATGCAATCCATCAAACCCCTTAGTTTTTCATGTTGATTGAGAGGATTTGCTAGTGATTGTGGGATTAATGCACTTGGAGTCTTATTAGAGGAACCCAAGTGAGGTTCCTAGAGCGGTGTCGACATTAAAGATTCTGGTTGTAATCTTCCTTATATGTTATCAATAAAAGAGAGCTTTCCTTTCCCAATTCATGTGTCTATGTTCTTGTGAATAATTTTGAATGTTGTGAGTTCTTGAACAGATCCCCATTGCTTTGTTTATTTTTTTGTCTTCCCATTGCCCTACCTGTTGGAAATGGTCTAATGCATACAAGTTTATCTTCCTTGTTGATTTCGAGGGTCTTTATAATTCCAGAGCCGCATCACGATTCTCTGTTATCCAAGTATCAATGTATGCTATACCTTCCCGGGTAATGTTGTATTGTGTCAGTTGCATTTCTATCTGGTCGTTTTCTTCAATAATTGTTGCAGCCACATTTTGGAAGAGATGCAGGTTGGCATACATATCGACGACGACACCTTCCATCTCATTTCTCCCTTTTTCCATGTTGTCTTTAAAATTGAGGAGGCTTCGTTCGTCTATCTTAACCTGTTGGAGCCTCTCTTCCAACTCTTTGATCCTCATTTCCTTTTCCTTGTTCTGTTGGCATAACATTTGTATATTTTCCACAGTTTCATCCATGAATGCAAATCCTGTGTTAGTTGTTTCCATGGGGTCTTCCCTGTCAGGTATCTCTTGTGATGGGAACCTAGGTTACTACTGATAAAGGATTCCCTTCTATTGTTGGAACATTTTTAACCCTTTCTTGTATGATCCAGCCAAATTTTCTATCATACGTGAAACTGCAGAGGTCCAATATTTCAGTTGACCGAAAAGGTTCCCAAGGACTGAGACTTAAACCTCTACTTGTTGTTTCTCCTGCACTTGTGGTGGATGTTCCAGGGACATCCAAGTCCATCGGATGTGTGTCACCCTCTCTATAATCTACATTTTTTTTCTATGTTTCTTCTTCAACAACTTTATATGTTGCTTCCTTTGTTGCTAATTATGCTACTACTCTTGCCGCTTCAGCTAAATCTTTTTCCTTCTCAGCAACATCTTTCGCTTCAGCCTCCTCTTTTTCTTGTGCTTCATTTTCTGCCCTGTCTTTAGCTTTTTCAACTTCTAACTTTTGTTTCTTCTTTGCATCACTCCTCCTCTTTAGCACCTTCTCTTGTTCCCTTTCCTTTTTATCAGCTGGTGCTTCTTCATCCTCTTCTCTGGAACCCTAATGAGTCGAGAGGGAGATGGGGGAATATCTCTCAACTTCATTTCTTTCTGCATCTTTTCTGGCCGCCTCTCTTGCAACTTCTTCGTCTATGATCCTACCTTTTGGTTGACCCCGCCTATTGAAAATAACCTCATCATGAGTTCTTAAATTTTGATGTACTCCTTATTCTTCCCATAAATCAATGGTGTATTCATAAGGGAGTTTCATGTTATGAAGATTCTCTTTGACAATGTTCTTGGGGTCGTGTCTCCTGAATCTTTCCTCTCCAAAATGGTAGGAGATCAATATGTCTACTTCTACCTAAGCTTGTTTGGTGCTTTCAAAAAAGTAGTTCCCAATGTATAGGGGAAATGGAGGCCAAATGGATTTCTTCGATCTATATAACATTCCTTTGTCCCCATGTATGATGGTTTGATATGCTACTTCCTGGAGCACAAGCTTGTCGGGGAAGAACCTAGGAAGTAGATGAGGTGGTTTCATTGCACCGTATATCCTGATATATGTACCATGTTCCATTAAATACCAATCCCCAATCCTTCTTATAAATTCTATGGCTTTGTCGGTTATACAAGGTGGGGAGGTGCAAAACATAAACTCATACAGTGGGGCAAGGAAGTGTTCATAGATCCTTTGATAATATATTCGATATTTGTTCTCCCGAAGAACCTTACAGTAAATGTGGATAGAGGCATCAACAAACAACCAACTCCATACCATGTTCGGGTATTTGTGAGCGATGCACATTATGTCTAGAAGGTAAGAAGACATATGGAAGTTGGGGAAACTACTCGGTTGTGCTTGTGTAACATCTGAAATCACATCTTTAATATTCTAAGACAATATGTCTGCCTAGTTGAATGAGGCCCCTACATTTTCATAGAAATAAATTAATGGCATATATGACAAAGAAAAGTGTGTTGCATATGGTTCCCCATACAACCTGCACAACATGGCTACCATATATTGGTAGGGTCTTCTTAGATTGGTTGTTGGATATCAACTCTTGGGGCGATATTTGAACTACTTTTCTTCTTTATATCAAGTGGGGAACAAATCCTTCGGTGTGAGCTCCAACTCGTCGAGAAGCTGACCATCTAACTTTTTGTTTCCGACCTCAAGATGGTAACACTTAGCTACATCATTAGGCTTGAATGAAGGTATTGGCTCTTTTCTTGCATTAAATATATACCTAATATCTATGTATGCGTTCTTCAAAATATAAGATATGGCATCCTCACAAGGGAAAACTGTTAGATGTGCCGCCACCCTAAAAATTCCTAATTTTATGATGTTCTTAAATTCCTGGAGTTCACCTGGGTCCCCTGCTTCTGTAGAGAAGTTTGATTTCTTGAACATGTAATAGACTTCCCCCCATTTCAAAATAGCTCCTTCTTTGTCCAAAAGTCCTGATGTATCTTCATATACGGTCTTAACACTTTCTGTATCTATCGTATGGTGGGAGCTACTAGATGGTTCAACCCGTGCTGAATTCATTGTTGTTTTCTTTTGTGGAGACATGTCTGAATCTATAGACAAGAAAAATTTGGAACAAGTTATTTGAAAAATAGTTTAAATTATTAAAGCAATCATAAGAGTTAATGAAAACCAATCATGACTTGTTGTTCCTCATAAATGTCAAATAGAATTCAATGCATATTGATATTTTTAGAGTGAAAAACTTTGGCATTAACCTGAAAAATGAAATCAGAGAAAAAAAAAATATTTAAATGAAGATCAAAGGAATTACTAGTAACTCATCCAAGCAGATCAAAGGGGTTACTAGTAACTCCTCCTAGCAGATCGAAGAGGTTACTAGTAACTTCTCCAATGAGTGTTTGAAAGAGTTTTAGCTAGCAATTGGGGTGCTCATAGGTCTTACAAATAACTCCTCTGATCGTATTGCAGGAGTTAATATTAACTCCTCTGATATGATCGAAGGAGTTGCTTCCAATTTCTTTGAAGGTTCTCAAAGGTGTTGAGTTTAACTCTCATGAGAATATCGAAGAAGTTAGTAGTAACTTCTCCCTACTAAATTCTCTGATATGCTCGAAGAGTTACTAAACAAGTTTTTGTACTTAGTTTTTTGCGAACACAAAGAATGGAAAGGAAAACTTATGTCAGTCTAGAGGAATGGGAGGAACATTTAGGGTTTGATTAGGTCAAAACACCATTCCTTGGATGGATTTGGAGGGGGTTTTGCAATGGTTTAAAAGTGAGAGATGGGTCCAAGAAAGGATCAATTGTAGATCGTTTGTTTTCCTAATTTGTAGCCATGAATGGGTTGAGGGTTGGTGACAAAATGCATGGGGCCTCGTATTGAAGAAGCGATGAAGTGAAGCATGTTCAGGGGGAGAGAAAAAAAGTGATCTAGGGCTAAGGATGCACAAGAAAATAAAAGGAGGAATTAACCCTGTCTTAAGAAAAGGAGAGAAGGAAGAAAGACTTACCGGTTAATCGTTGTCTCGTGACGGGGAAAGGAACGGGGTTTTACCCAAAATGGTGTTTAGCCCATCCTTCTTTCTCTTCGGTTTCTAATGATAAATGTTTTAACCCCATTTCAATTTATATATCCCCATGTGAATTAATGACATTTAATGTGGTAGGTTAGGTCAGAGGCGTTTAAAACAACTTCGTCGAATTTCTTCAGAATCTTTTAAAAAAACTTCACTAAATTTGTTCGGAGGAGATACAAATAAATCCTTCGACCATATCAGAGGAGTTAGAAGTAACTCCTTTGATATGATTGGAGGAGTTCCTTTTAACTCTTGCGATATTCATCACTTTATAGGAACGATTGGAAAGAATGCCTCCGAGTTGCTCGGAGGAGTTGAAAGTAACTCCTCCGAGCTGTTCGGAGGGGTTGAAAGTAATTCCTCCAAGTTGTTTAGAGGAGTTTAAAGTAACTCCTCTGAGCTGCTCGAAAGAGTTGAAAGTAACTTTGCCGATCAATTTTTAGAAATTCAACTTTGAATGTTTTCTCATTTTCTCAAGTGAATCATGAGTTACCAGGAGAAACTTTTGAATGATTAAGGGGCTCACGAAGTTTTCTCTTGGCTTCAAAAATAAGGAGGCTCCATTTTTATTGAAGTACCAAAATAGAAGGAAAAATGGAGGGGTTGTAGTGCTAATCACAACATTTGGCTACTAGATTTGGGCAAGGAACTTGGAAAGAGACTGTTGAATCAACTTCTCCATTTGTAAGTTGTAATGTTGTTTCAATAATTAATAGAAGGTGTACTGGATGTTTCCCTCTATTCAATTGTCTATTTTCTTGCATATATTCATTTGGATAAAATTAGTGGAGTTATGCATTATAATTTGTTAGTAGACTTGTTGTTGACTTGTATTCATCTACTTTGATCTTGGGAAGGACCTTGCTTAATTGTGTGCAGATTGATATCTCTCAGAGCAGTAATAATCTTCGTCCAAGAAACCAACCAGAAGCGTGCAAGGAAAACCTTCAAAAATCGAGTATGCTTCCTCATCACAAAGACTCCTAGTTGTCTTTTTCATATAGATCAGACCTTGGAACTCCTTTACATTACACCTCTATCTCTGTCTTAGGTATAGGAAGAACCTAAGGGAGCTCATCTCCTGTAGGGCTCAAAATACCTACAATAGATTGACGACCATACTGGGGAACGCCCTTTATGTGATTTCTTCCTACTTTATGCATTTTTCTTTCTAAGATCTTCATTCACTGAAGTCTCTTGATATGATTGCCAAAAAAATTTGTACTCTTTCCTAAGTTTAGTTGAAGAAATATCCACCTTGGATCTAATAGATCTCATCCATATCTAGCATATTGTCATTCCTCTGTTTTGGTCAAACTTTCCCAGTGTACATAGAGAAACCCAAGACCTGTTGGTCCCACTTTTCTTTCCTTAAGGGGGAGAACATCTATGCTCTTAATATTACCAGGAGTTACCATACCTTCTGGTCACAATGTTTCTCTTTGTGGGGAGCGTATGTTAGAAAAATAGGTGTGCTCGTTTCACCATAGACAATATAGTAATATTGTCACCCAACCATAGGTCGAAGCCACCCCGAGCACCTTAACCTTGGTAGAGAATAATTCCAGAAGAAAAACATAGACCCAATAGGCAACCAAGGTACCGTACCACTCTCCAGAACTAGCATACCAGGAAGAAAGTCCAAGCCTAAAACCAAAAATACAAGTTGTAGTAGTTGCAGCTGCAACTACTCTCCAAAATTCCACACTTACTAAATTTCTGCAGTTGCGAGTTGTGTGTTTCCAAATGAGCTCTGACATCCTGTATTTATACAATTCTTTCTTAGTTTTATGGCCTGAATTCTCTTTTTGGAGGCTAAAACTCAATATTAAATATTTTCTTTAGTCAACTTGTCTTCTAGGGTTATGTCCAATGCTTTAGGGTTTCTCTTGCTTCCTAGGATATTCTAGTCTTGTCAAGGTTACACATGAAGTTTAATACCTCCCGCAACTACCATAATATCAACACTCCCTCCTAGCTAGGGAGGTATTGAAAGAAATGGTCTTGAGAAGAAACATACCATTCAACTGACAACATCATCATAGCCACATAGGCTATCTCATGATCAAATCACAAACACCATCATCACTATCAATATCATATGATAGCATAAACTACATCATCTCTTGAAGCCATACTCCAGTTGAGCAATCATGCATGATGTTGAATAAGTCGCTCACTCCACAAAGTGATATAAGAATCATTCTTCTCATCTGGACATATGTCCTAGAAGAATAATTGTTCTAATCAGATGTTGGAGGCCTCATCATGGTCTACAAGGACTATTATTCTAATCCAGACATATGTATTAGAAGAATGACTGTCCTGGACCATTTTCCATTGGAAGAATGTATGTCCACCAACACACTGACTATCCATCTAGGTGGTAATCATTCCTAACACTATTGATAGTATTCATGGCAATCAAAACAATGACATCCAATAGAACACAATTGTGTCTATTCATAGTAGTATACAACTACTATACAATGGTACACAACCACACCAAGTAGCACACAGATAATAACCAATGACACATAGTCACAACCAATGTAACACATCCACCACAATAACATACAACTACTGTCTAGAGACATATAGTCTCCACAACAATCATAGCATCTGATATCAACCTGCATAAAACAATATCATGATATAAACTGATGTTTATTATTTGGGTTGGTTGTCATTGATGCCAACCCTTGAAGAAAGTCCCATAGCGAATTTTGGTAGCACAAAGGTTTGGGTAATGGACCCAAGTTTGTTTTATGTATAATGGTATGAGTTTTAATATATTTGAAGGTAAGAATATTTGTTGACGGGAAAATTTGACATGTCATCAACTGGAATAATAGATCTGGACCGGGGTTGCCTAATTAACCCAAGCCGTTTGGTGTAATCTATTATGACGAGTTTAATGGCTCCGTTGGTCAACTAAAGTCCTAAAACAAAGAAAAGAAATAAACTACTTAATGTTAAAACTATAATAATATATATACTTTAATCTAATTATTTACAAATGTATTAATCAGAGAGGTAAATATGAACATGTCATTTATGAACAAAATAATTACAGGTTGCAAGTTTTAGTGAAATCCTTGCAAAATCAATGTTTTGTAATCGTTCTCAAAAGTAGATAAAGAAAGAACATATTTTTTATTTTTTGTTTTGTAATCACATATCTAAGAATCATAAGTAAAACATGATTTGAAACAAAGATAGAGTGATGGTCAAAGCCGATCAAATAATTTTCATGTTTCACTAATAACTAAAATGACAAAAATTAGAAGAAAATAAATCTAACCTGTTACTAGATTCTTAATGTGTATATTGCTTCTGTACGATCCAAAATTCCAGCTATATCACCTGTGAAAGAAATCTACAGCAGGATCGTACTAATGTCTCCTGAATAAATTCAAGGTGTCTATTGACAGCTAGAATATAAGAACAAAATAGTAGACACATATGATCTGGTGATCTTATAATTATGAATGATTACAGTAACTAAAATATTAATATAAAGAATTCATTTCGTCAACCAACTAAACATCAAACGTAAAATCCTGATATTAAAATTGGTATAATGATCACAATGATAATATGTGAAACAACAAGTTATAGACAAGATTTAGAGCATTTAATAAGCTGAAATGTAATATCCTGAAGAAGTTAAAGTTGTGTAACATATCTATATCTCATAATATAAAAGGTGAAACATATATGGAACAATTGTCACATCAGTCTAAAGACAAAATGCGAACTAGTTGTCCATGTAGTTCTGGAAGTTACATGCCTATAATCTATTCCAGCCAAAAATATGTCTCTTACTTACAAAATGAAAAGTATTTAAAGTGACTTGATATCACCTTCTCCTATCTCACAGGATAGGATAGGAGCTCATAAAAATAAAAAAATATTACAAAAATAGTGGGCTAATAGCCACTCATAACAGAGTTGATTTTAATCAAAGATTGATCAAAGTTTTGAAAAACAAACATAAATGAAACTACTAATCATTCAGATGCATAATCGAATAAGTTTCCTCCAGATGATCAACAAGAGGATATACTATTTCCTGGAAAACAAAACAAATAAATTAGAATATTACTCATAACCAATTTCTAATTTTTATTTTCAAAGAGACTTGGCTACAGAATCGAAGATTTTGCAACTAGTCTTAGTTTAGCAAACAAAATCAAATTCCAAACCGATTAATTTTGAAAATATATAACAGGCATAAGATAAGAGGAAAAATTGTTTTACCATTTCAAAATTTGACTAAAGATGGGTCAGGTAGTTCAAAATTTACTATGGCCTTGACACTTGTTGCATTTTTTATTACTATGTTTCCTGCTCTCTTGACGCGTTTAACTTTCCTCTCTACGTGCATCTTGAGGTCGATATTTTCTTGTCTTAATGATTCATCATTAGTGGTAAGCGTTTTAATTCGGGCCTAAAGAATGGGTATGCCGGTGTAATACCGCTCGATCCAATGGAAGCAAACATCACACTGTACAGGAGAGCTAACAGGTCGATGGAGTGCATAGTCAAACATGGATGCATCTACTTTACCTGTTATCTGCTTCTGATCATGCCTAATACCAGAAAACCCCTCCTTACCTTTGTGGCACGGAGGAAAATTTGTCATAAAGTCGTGAGGTTCAGTAGGAACAATGACTTTCTTCCTGTAACCCTACAAATCTGGGTCCTCTAGAACAAGAAACTCTTCAATCTCAGGGTCCGAACACTCGTCGATCTCGATCAGACCGATCGATCTCAGACGAGTGTCGGATTGGTTCCTAAGCTTTCTCGAAATTTGGCGACTTGCCCTTTTGTTTTTGAACCCTAAGTCGATGCATTTCTTTTTTACTGCTTCGCGAGGTTTTTCAACATCCAGATTAATAATAACATTCGGGCTAACTTCAATTTCAGAAACAAAAGGATTAATAACCTTCAATTCAACATTCCCTTTCTCAGAAAATCTTGTGGGCGAAGACTTACTTGCATACCGACGTTTAAAGGGTTTCTGTTGGTAGGGTTTGGTGTATCAATTGAAAAACCGGACTGGTTTTTAATCAGTGGCTCGTCTAAGCTAGGGTTTATCATAGGAAGATTCTGGGAAAAACCGTTCCTTATCAAGAAACTTTCCCAACAGTCACCCATGGTGGACAAGTGATGCATCAACAAAATCTTAACCAAACCATGATGGAACAGGCTTGAATCAACACTTTGTCTTTTATATCTCTTAGACATTTTATAGAGACTTCTCAACAGATAAAATGGCATGTCAAATTCAAAACCAATGAAATGCATGAGTAATCGGATATGGTAGAGGAAGACCAATCCATATTAGCCTTCATAGGTCACGAATTGTTTTAGAATCAACAACAAGCTATGCCACCTAGGTTTAACAATGGAGATGGGAATACCTTTTTCACAACAATTGATTTTTCGAGACGTCATGAAGAGGCTCCACGATACTCCTTCAATTCGTGAGTTTTTGAACCATTTCTCACTAGTCGATGGAATCCCTATTGCTTCACTCACAAACCCCTCGGTCAACTCTAACTGAGTATCCCCAATTTTCTCTCTGCAACCATCGAAGCTCTATGTGAAATCCTTCACCACCTGAAGGTTATAGCCTTCAAATCTTTTAAGGAAAACATCCCAACCTTGGATTTTTAAGTCTTCAATTGCATCGTCGTGAGAGAGTAAATATTGGCACCCATTCATCTCCAATCGAATGACCAGAGCCATGAAAAATGCGACCAGAATGTAACAGGGATAACTATGGGTAGTTTTACGTTTGAATGGTAGGAGAAACAGGAACAAATCCAGATGGATAGTGGAGAAACGACCATAACAAAGCCTGTGCGTTATCATAGCATAGATAGTGGGAGTAAAAACCAAGGTTTTGATCGCAATTCTTTACCATTCCTTATAATGAGAGCTAGACATACAGAGTCAAAACCCTATGACTGTAATGAATGGGTCGTTAATACGTTGCACCAACAAGGTGTAGTAAGGACACAAATACAATAGGTGTGCATTGATTGTTATAACTATTAACACGACTATTGAATTTGCAAGGGGTTTATCAAATATATTAAAAAGGCTCTTCATAAATTGAATACAAACCATTGAACCATACAATAACTATATCAAAACCCAAAACATCGAAAATAGATCACTCAAACATTGAGTCTAGATTTGATATAAGCATGATGACTATTAAAAGATGTATTCTAAGGTATAGAAAATGTAACACCAAGATTGGTTTTCATGTTTGATTCATGCTTTCAGTCATGAATCAGAAATAAAAAAAAACAAAAACGCAATAATAAAGAATTAATGAACATATTTGTTGATCCAGTAATCATCTCAAAAAAATGTTCACAAGATTAAGGTGAAGGCGGCTACAGAAAATGAAATTTCTTATTTAAATATCAAAATCATGTGGGGCTGCCAACAATGGCGACGTACTAGGTGAAGCAGTTATCTCTGCATTACTGGGAAATTCATGTTAGGACATATCAGAATGATTGAAAAATTAAGGAACAGTCGACAGCAAGTCAAGCATTCTGATCAAACTTAGACAATAACATAGTCCAACATCATATGTGTTTCCATAAAAAATGTAATCTGGTATCAGATCTAGATTATGAGAGGAACGATGTTTATGTGACTACCTTTGATACTGTTGACATGGCCACTGCTGCTGACAGGCATCCATAGCCTCGGCAGGTATGTCATTTAACCTACTCTAACACCTTTATCCTATTCAAAAGTCATCCATTCATGATGAAGAACATATTTATTCTTGGATTAATTTGAGGGGACATACCTGATAATTTTCTTGAACCTGACATTGCTTCGCTGCCAGCAGGCCTGTTCAATACCCCAACAAAGTTTCCTTGGTATCATGGATGTATTTACCCACTACCAGCAAACATGTTCAGTGTCTTGAAGGGTTTACAAACACTTCCCACACCTTGCAGTTCTTTCAAATCTCTAGAATTAATTTACAATTTGCAGAAATTTTATGATATTCAAGAGAGTGGGGCGATACTAAAAATTTCAAATTTTGAAAACAGAAATTGATCTTATATAATTCATCTATTTTTTAAATGATCTTTACCATGATCTGAACACTTAGATTCATGTTAATAAACCATCTCAAGGACAGGAAGGTATAATCGAGTCGTTTTCTTAAAAACAGGGACAACGTTAAGAGTTTTATTAATGACAATCGTTATCCTCTTGAGATTTTGAAAAGAAACCAACAACACTGTTTTGAGTAGGAACTTTCTTCTGTTGATCTAAGTTTTATCAATTTACAGCATGGTGCTTTGAAAATTCATCAGCTGATGCTCTTGGATAAAAATTTTGATTTTCCTTCCACAAATGAAATGGTGACACAGACATAATTATTCAGAAACAAACCAAAAACAAGAAAAATGAAAAGAACCAAAATTAAAAATAGAAAAGAAAATTAAAACAACAACAAAGATATGTACAAAGGGGTGGATCTAGAATCATTAGGTGAAATATATTTTGAGAGCTTGGCCATTCACTGGGAAAGTGTCTGGTTGTCCCTCCAAATTGTGCAGGCGGAAAGAGCTAAGACCTAATTTTTCAGAAATTACAAATGGTCCCAACCACAGATTCTAGAACTTGGTGTGTTCCCCTTTTCCTTCGTGAGATTTGTCCCACTTGAGAACTAAATCTCTAACATCGAAATTCCTATCAGAAGAAGAATTCAAATCAAACCATTTTTTTACAATTTGTTGGTGTTGATCCAATTTCTGTTTTTCTTGTGCTCTTACTTCCTCTAGTTTTAACAAGGAATTAATTCAAATTTCAAGGGGAGGGAATTCCTCCTCTTGAACTTTCTGTGATAATTACAGAGAAGGAAGCAGAACATGTGGAGGGAGAATTGCTTCTCTTCTGTAGATGAGAAAGAAAGGGGAATTACCAACAGAGGCTTTTGGGGTGACCCTATCTGCCCAAAGTGCATTATACAGTGCATTGTGCCAGTTCTTATGTTTTTCTGAAACTATCCTCTTAATGATCTTGATTAAATTTTTGTTTGTTGATTCTGCTAGACCATTTCCTTGAGGGTAGTAGCTGGAAGAATATTTCAGATCCCTTTTACCAAGGCAAAAACATTCATATCAAGGGATGAAAAGTAAGAGGCGTTATCAAAGACCAAACATTCAGGAATCTCAAATTGGGTGATGATATGAGAGTTGAGGAAAGATACTACCTGATTTGTATTCACCACTTTCAAAGGTGCATATTCAGACCATCTGGTGAAATAATTCGTTGCTGTATTGATATACTTGTGTTGTTGCGAAGAAGAAGGGTTAATTGTTCCTATGATGTCAAGACCCCACTGTTGAAAAGGTGAATCTACAGTAACAGGATGCGAAGGGAAAGCTGCCTTTTTCACTCATCCAACAACCTTTTGGCAGATTATACATTTATGACACAACACATGGGCATCTTTAAATAAAGTGGGCCAGTAGTACCCAGCGCTTAACACTTTGTGAGCAATGGTGTCTCCACCGAAGTGACCACTGGCTTCCCTTGAATGAAGTTCATATAGTACTTTCTCTAATTCTTCCTTTTCTAAACAATGCATAAGAACACCATCAAAATTATTTCTAAATAATACATCATTTATCAACTGGAAAGATGCAGATTTTAGACTTAGTACTCTTATGTTCTTAGGATCAAGATAGTGAGGAGCAGATCCATGCGTCAGATAAAATTTAATATTTTCATACCAAGAATTGGCGGTCACTTGTGCACAACTGATCTGATTTCCATTGTGTTGATTTACAGTTAAGGTGTTAATTCGACTTTCATGTTCTTTAACTGAATTAGTGACTAGTTTACACAGGCCTTGACCTCTAACAATCTGAGCAGGGGTTATTTCGAGGTCATATTCCTGTAAATACGTCATCCAATTTTCCCTTTTCTCACCCAATTCTTTTTGTACTAACAGGTTTCTTACAGCTGGGTAGGGGACAATAACCTTGGTTCTGGATTTCAACAGGTATGACCGGAAGTGTTTCACTGCTTTAAAAACAACATATGCCTATTGATCCACTGTTGGGTAGTTAATATATTCTCCTTTGAAATATGAGCTCATGAAGGCAATGGGTATCTCATTACGTTTAGCATTTTTCTGTGTTATCACAATAGCATAAGATCGATCAAAAGCAAAGGTGTAAAGCATGAAATCTTGGGAAAAATTGGGGCTCATCAAGGAAGGGGCTTCTACTATTGCTTTTCTGATGGAGTCAAAAGATTGAATTTATTGTGGTCCCCAATGATACTGAACATCCTTTTTAATTAAGTTTCGTAATGGTCTTACCATTTCTGAAAAACTCGGGAAAAATTTTCTGACGAAATTAATCTTGCCTAAAAATGACTA
>SNQJ01S0101946.1:27091-45235 GCA_010110895.2 Picea sitchensis
AATAATCATTCCATCCTTAGACACTATAAACCCGAGCAGTTTACCTTTCTCTACTGCAAAGACCGATTTCTTAGGTTTGAGAGATATGCCATACCTGCGACATCGTTCTAGGACATCCCTGAGGTGCGACAAGTGATCTTTCTTGTTTTTAGAGAAGATGGTGACATCATCATGATATACCACGACCGATTGGTTCATGAGGCCATGGAAAGCAATGTCCATTGCTCTCTGAAAAGTGGTAGCAGCGTTAATTAGTCCAAAAAGAATTTTCATGTAGGCATAAGTGCCCCATGGGGTACGAAAGGTGGTTTTAAGCTGGTCCGAGGGAGACATGAGGACCTGGTTATACCCTGAAAAACCATCTAACAGAGATAGTCTTTTGAAACCAGATACCTATTGTAGAATTTGTTCCATTGGAGGAACAGGGTAGTTATCTTTATCATATGCTTGGTTTAGGTTTCGAAAATTGACACAGAGTCAAATTTCACCACTCTTCTTCCTTATAGGGACTAGGTTAGACACTCATTGTGTGTGCCTTACCGGGAAAATTATCTTTGCAGTTAGTAATTTATTCAGTTCTTTTTTAATGGTAGGTTCTAATTTAGGGTGCATCTTCCTCAATTTTTGTTGAAAATGTTGAGTCTGGGGTTTCATGGGGATGACATGTTGTATGATATTAGGTTCGAATGTTTTCAGGTCATCATAGGTTCAAGCAAAAACGTCTTTAAATTCCTTAAACAATTTTATGAAAGCAGATCATTCTTGTTTGGAGCATCTTGTTCCCAAATTAATATTTTGAGGATTTTCCTTCGTTCCTAAATTAACCGACTCATAAATTAAAGAAGAACTGTTCATTTTACAATTAACTAGCCCTCTAAATTTATCATGCAGGTCATAAAATTTCTTTAGTCTTACAACAGATCTGGGAATAGAGTTTACCAGATCAGACGTTGATTAAGGATATCTAGGATCTGATATTACCGTGAAGTTTCGGAGGTTCTCATCGTGAGTTCCTTCATCAATGATTGCGCCTTGGAAGGTGTCTTCCATATGAAAAAAATTTATGATCTGTTGGTCATCGTCGAACACTCTCCAATTGGTGATGTTATCTGGGATCGACGGCCTGAACAACAATTCAATAGAAAACGCATTAGGAGAAAAACCTTCTGTGGGAAATAGTTTAGAAGCAACATTAGCCAATAAATCAGCCTCTGAATTACTTAGTCTAGGAATGGAATTTATGTTAAATGCTAAACATTTCTGCATTAAACTCCATACCTCAGTTTGGTAAATTTTCAGATATGGTGATAAGCAATGTATGGAGTTTCTTACCTTCCTAGCCATGATTTATGAATCACCGAATACCATTAAATTTCATACGTCCATATCCAAATCTTTCCTAATCCCTTGTAAAAGTGCTCCATATTCGACGGTGTTATTAGTGCACTCGAACTCTAATCGACGGCCAATGAAAGTCTTATTACCTGCGAGATCTATGAGTACACATCCTGCACCTGATCCTTCTTTGGATTTGGATCCATCAAAGTACAATGACCAGATTTGAGCTTCGTCAGCAGTGTTTGGCACATTTGGCAAAGCTGATGTCTGAGTATAGGTCATAATTTCTGATTGTTGCCTTGGATCAGTGATAGGAGAAATCTCGGTCATGAAGTTACCAAAGAAGGTATTCATTCCCTGCATTTCAAATGAATTAGCATATGTAGTGAAAGGTTCATTTGCATCATTTAAATCCTTCACGGTGTGTTTAAGATAATGTTCTATGTTTATCTTGATTCTATTTGGATGTCCATTTTCTGGCAGCCACAAATGAGACTAATCTGTGGCAAAGTAACCATGAAACTGTTCGGACCAGTCCCTGCTCAAAAACAAACCATAGAATTCAAGTATATCAACAAAAATAATGTCAATTATCTGATGAACCTTAGGATTGGAAGATAACCTAACCAAAACATTCTTAAGTTCACCAATTACCTTAACGTTTGTCTGATCAAGCTAAATGATTTTGAGATGAGAAGGTTGAACTTCTGCGTTAATTTTTTGACAAATAGATAGAGGCATCACGTTGGACGATGCACCAGAATAGACCATGCAATTATGTACATTCCTATTAAAAATTTCAAAGGTTAACAAGAAAGGCGGGACATTTTTCTGAATGTTAACAACAAGATTCTGTTGATTTTTAGTTGTTGCCCCTAGAACAATTTAATCTACATTTGATACAATTTTCTCATCTAAATCCCTTTTATATGGAGATTCAGATGTTTTTTTAGTTGGGATCCTTTTGGTTGTTTTTGAACCAATTTTTGCATTTTTCTTACTGCCAGGATCGTTGTTTTTACTGTTTTCAGCGATACTTTGAAGCATTTTCTGCAAAATAAGGGGAAATTTTAGCAACTCGAAAACATAAATACTAGCCCTCATTCTTTTTAGATATTCGATTAAATCGTGTTCTAAAATAATGGCTGCTAAACTTTGTTTAATTTCAGCTTGCTTTGCCTGTTTTGGAAGCACATTTTTACTCACTTCAGTAGAAGGTTTGTTTTGTGTTTTTCTTCTTGTGTTGTAGGGGTGAATAGTTTCGAAATTTGCTTGGAAGATATTGTCCAAGAAATGACCGAAAATGTTGGGAGATGATTCCTCCTCTTCTTGTACTTCTTCCTCAACTACGTCTTCAAAATTTTCAAGAGGGATAGAAGAAGAATTATCATGTGCTTCTAAGATAGTTTGCAAAGCATACTGCAAGCTTTCGAAATTTAGACCTTCAGTGGTCGAGTTTGGTTGGTTGGGGGGGAAAGGTTTTTTGAAAGGAGGTTTAAAACTTCCCTTGCTTGAGGATGCTTCCTCAGCTGATCTCTTCAAGTCCACAACCTGATTAGACAATTTTTGGAAAGCTTTCAGCAAGCTTTCTAAGTCTAAAGTTTCTAGTTGATTTTTAGCTTGAGGAGGCCTGGTAAGGATTTCTATTTTCTTTTTAGAGGATGAAGTTGTTTCAGCTTCACTATTGAGGTTTTCTTTTAAGCTTAATATATCCTTTTTAATTTGGCTTGCCTCCTCAAAGGCTTCCAACAGTGTGTTCTTTTTATACCTTTTGACCCAAATTGCTATGTTATTATGTAGATCCTTGGTGTAATATGCGAAAATTAGCCTTTCAGCGAGCATTGAATCTGCAGGGATTTTATTATTTAACGTAAGAAATCTCTGGTTAAAATATTTTACTTTCTCCTTAGGATTCATTTTTAGACTAGAGATCTCCATAACCAAGACTTCAGGAGATTTATCATCTCCAAACTTCTCTAAGAAACAGGTTTCAAATTTGTCCCAAGAGACAATGGTTTGGGGTTGTTGGGAAAAATACCATGTGGAGGCATTGCCTTCAAATGTATAAGGAAAGAGTTTTCATACTACATATTCATGATCTACACTTCGGATTCTAATGACCAACATAAACTTTTTTATGTCGTCCTCAACAGATTGCTTAGAATCTAGATCAAATTTAGGCAACCATTTCTTCCGGTGTTTTGGTAACGGATGTTGCGGTCCAGGTACAACCACAAAATCTTGATCGAGCCAAGGTATGGCAAGATTATTTTGGTTTTCCATGAGTGTTGGTGGTGTTGAAGGCTGAGATGGTTCTGACGAAGAACCGTTTTCATTTGATGACTCTCCTCCTGAAGATGATGGAGATGAACCAGGTGCAGAAGGTGGGATACCATATCCTCTTGCTCCATGGATAGGTGTTTGGGTAAGATTGGTATTATTATCACCTAAAAACTTGTCAGGTAGACCAGTGCCTTGAAGTTGTTCTCGGATATACGAGAAATATAAGGGTTGATTAAGAGGCCTACCACGTTGTCTGATACGGGCTAAGGCACTATGTGTCCTTATGAGTGACTAACGAACAATTTCTTGGACGTCGACCCCTTGAGGAACTAGTGTCACTGGTTCAATAGGAATCTCAAGGTTCTCATTTGAGGTAGTTGTTGTTTCAAGGGTAACGTTATTGTCTGAGAGACTACGCGTTACGACAGGGGAGTGAGTATGTGGGGGGGGAGTCTTGCGACCTCCACGTGCCATCAATTGAATTCAGGCCCTCCTTCTAGTGTCGTTTGTTGACAGGAAAATTTGACATATCGTCAACTTGAAGAATAGATCTGGACCGGGGTTGTCTAATTAACCCAAGTCGTTTGGTGTAATCTATTCTGACAGGTTTAATGGCTCTCTTAGCCAACTAAATTCCTAAAACAAAGAAAATAAATAAACTACTTAATGCTAAAACTATAATAATATATATACTTTAATCTAATTATTTACAAATTTATTAACCAGAGAGGTAATTATGAACATGTCATTTATGAACAAAATAATTACAGGTTGCTAGTTTTAGTGAAAGCCTTGCAAAATCAATGCTTTGTAATCGTTCTCAAAAGTAGATAAAGAAAGGACATATTTTGTATTTTCTGTTTTGTAATCACATATCTAAGAATCATAAGTAAAACATGATTTGAAACAAAGATAGAGTGATGGTCAAAGCCGATCAAATAACTTTCTTGTTTCACTAATAACTAAAATGACAAAAATTAGAAGCAAATAAAGCTAACTTGTTACTAGTTTCTTAATGTGTCTATTGCTTCTGTACGATCCAAAATTCCAGCTGTATCGCCTGTGAAAGAAATCTGCAGCAGGCTCGTACTAATGTCTCCTGAATAAATTCAAGGTGTCTATTGACAACTAGGATATAAGAACAAAATAGTATACACGTATGCTCCAGTGATCTTATAATTATGAATGATTACAGTAACAAAAATATTAATGTAAAGCATTCATTTCGTCAACCAACTAAACATCAAACGTAAAATCCTGATATTAAAATTGCTATAATGATCACAGTGGTAATATGTGAAACATCAAGTTATAGACAAGATTTAGAGCATTTAATAAGATTAAATATAATATGATAAAGAAGCTAAAGTTGTGTAACATATCTATATCTCATAATATAAAAGGCAAAACATATATGGAACAATTGTCACATCAGTCTAAAGCCAAAATGCGAACTAGTTGTCCATGTAGTTCTGGAAGTTACATGCCTATAATCTGTTCCAGCCAAAAAGATGTCTCTTACTTACAAAATGAACAGTATTTAAAGTGACTTGAGATCACCTTCTCCTATCTCACAGGATAGGATAGGATCTCATAAAAATAAAAAATATTACAAAAATAGTGGGCTAACAATCAATCATAATAGAGTTGATTTTAATCAAAGATTGATCAAAGTTTTGCAAAACAAATAGAAATGAAACTACTAATCATTCAGATGCATAATCGAATAAGTTTCCTCCAGATGATTAGCAACAAGATCTACTATTTCCTGGAAAACAAAACAAATAAATTAGAATATTACTCATAACCAATTTATAATTTTTATTTTCAAAGAGACTTGGCTACAGAATCGAAGATTCTGCAGCCAGTCTTAGTTTAGCAAACAAAATCAAATTCCAAATCAATTTATTTTGAAAATATATAACAGGCATAAATTAAGAGGAAAAAATGTTTTACCATTTCAAAAATTGACTAAAGATGGGTCGGGTAGTTCAGAATTTACTGTGGCCTTGACACTTGTTGCATTTTTTATTACTATGTTTGCTTCTCTCTTGACACGTTTAACTTTCCTCTCTGCGTGCATCTTGAGGTGGAGATGTTCCTGTCTCAATGATTCATTATGAGCGGTAAGAGTTTTAATTCGGTCCTGAACAATGGGTATGTTGGTGTAATATCGCTCAATCCAATGGAAGCAAACATCGCATTGTACAAGAGAGCTGACAGGTCGATGGAGTGCATAGTAAAACATGGATGCATCTACTTTACCTGTTATATGCTTATGATCAGGCCTAATACCAGAAAACCCCTCCTTACCTTTGAGGCACAGAGACAAATTTGTCACAAAGTCGTGAGGTTCATTAGGAGCAATGACTTTCTTCCTATAACCTTGCAAATATGGGTCCTCTAGAACAAGAAACTCTTCGATCTCAGGGTTCAAACACTCATCGATCTCGATCAGACCAATCGAGCTCAGACGAGTGTCGGATCGGTTCCTAAGCTTTCTAAAAATTTGGAGACCTGCCCTTTTGTTTTTGAACCCTAAGTCTGTGCATTTCTTTTTTATTCCTTCGCGAGGTTTTTCAACATCCAGATTAATAATAACATTCCTGCTAACTTCAATTTCAGGAATAAAAGGATTAATAACCTTCAATTCAAAATTCCCTTGCTGAGAAAATCTTGTAGGTGAAGACTTACTTGGAATCCTGACATCTAAAGGGTTTCTGTTGGTAGGGTCTGGTGTATCAATTGAAAAATCGAACTGATTTTTAATCAATGGCTCGTCTAAGCTAGGGTTTACCATGGGAAGAGTATGGGAAAAATCATTCCTTATCAAGAAACTTTCCCAACAGTCACCCACGGTGGACAAGTGATGCATCAACAAAATCATAACTAAACCGTGATGGAACAGGCTTGAATCAACACTTTGTCTTTTATATCTCTTAGAAATTTTATAGAGACTTCTTAACAGATAAAATGACATGTCTAATTCAAAACCAATGAAATGCATGGGTAACCGGATATGGTAGAGGAAGACTAATCAATTCCTGAGTTTTTGAACCATTTCTCACTAGTCGATGGAAGCCCTATTGCTTCACTCACAAACCCATCAATCAACTCTAATTGAGTATCCCCAATTTTCACTCTGTAACCATCAAAGGTCTGTGCAAAAGCATTCGCCACCTGAAGTTTGTATCCTTCAAATATTTTAAGGAAAACATCTCAACCTTGGCTTTTAAGTCTTCAATCGCATCATCGTGAGAGAGTAAATCCTGGCACCCATTTAGCTCCAAGAGAATGATCGAAGCCATGACAAATGCGACCAAAATGTAACAGGGATAACTATGGGTAGTTTTACGTTTGAATAGTAGGAGCAACAAGAACAAATCCAGATGAATAGTGGAGAAACGATCATAACAAAGCCTGCGCATTATCATAGCATAGATAGTGGGAATAAAAACCAAGGGTTTGACCATAATTCTTTACCATTCCTTGTAATGAGAGCCAGACATATAGAGTTGAAACCTTATGCCTGTAATGAATATCTTGTTAATACATTGTGCCAGCAAGGTGCAGTAAGGACATGAGTACAACAGGTGTGCATTGATTGTTATGACTATTAGCACGACTATTGAATTTGCAAGGGGTTTATCAAATATATCAAAAAGGATCTTCATAAATTGAATACAAACCATCGAACCATACAATAACTATATCAAAACCCAAAACATCGAAAATAGATCACTCAAACATTGAGTCTAGATTTGATATAAGCATGATGACCTTTAAAAGATGTATTCTAAGGTATAGAAAATATAACACCAAGCTAGGTTGTCATGTTTGATTCGTGCTTTCAGTAATGAATCAAACATAAAACAAAACGAAAACGCAATAATAAAGAATCAATGAACATATTTGTTGATCCAGTAATCATCTCAAAAAAATGTTCACAAGATTAAGGTGAAGGCAGCTACAGAAAATGCAATTTCTTATTTAAATATCAAAATCATGTGGGGTTGCCAACACTATTCTAGATGGATAGTACATGTCATGTCATTTTCGGTGGTATGTGGAACGTCACATAACTCCTCACGGTTAGAGAGTTATGGCCATGTGAAGATGAAGAACCCTCATGAGTCATCTAGAAGCCCCAAAAGGTCAAAGTAGTCAAAGTGGTTTCAACGAAGAAATTATTTAAATAATAACGTTAATGGAGAAATTAATAAGTGGACAAGTGATTAGAAGTGGGTTATCCCTAAAATAAGGAAAGTGCTTTAAGATGGTTAGAAGGTAAATATTAAAGTGAAGTGATGAGTGTACTATAAGTCAAAGTGGATACAAAAGAAATTACTTAAATAATAAAGTTAATGGAGAAATTACTAAGTGGACAAGTGGTTAGAAGTGGGTTAGCCCTAAAATAAGGAAAGTGGGTTAAGATGGCTAGAAGGTAACCCCTTGAGGAAGCTACATGAAAGTATAAATAAGAGGCAAAGGTCTCTCATTTAATCACCGATTGAATATCATTGAATGTCTATTTTGTGAAAGGTTATTTGGGCAGGTATTATTAATAGAGAAAAGTGAGGCAGAAAAAGTGTGGCAAGAAAAGTGCGGCAAAAAAATCGCGGCAGGAAAACTGCAACAGAAAAAACTGTGGCAGGAAAAGTGTGGCAAAAAAAGTGAGACAAGAAAATCGCGACAAGAAAAGTGCAGCAGAAACAGTGCAGCAGAAAGACCGCGACAGGAAAAGTGCGGCAGAAAAAGTGCGGCAGAAAAACCACGACAGAAGAATTGCGGCAACAAAACACTACAAGAAGAAAAGGGTATGGTTTTCATATGTGTAGTGTTGAACTTATGAATCTAGTTGAGGGTATTCCTTGTAAATCTGTTGGATTCCCTCTTGGAAGTTTAGGGCTTGTTGTAGAATGGTTTTGAGGTAGATCTATTGAAGTATATTGTCACTGCACTTATTTTGATTTATTGGCATATCTTGTGGTGCATTGTGAGAGACACTTGTTAGTGGTATTGGTATATGATTGGATTATGAATGATACATCCTTGAGGTTACATAAAAGTGAGGTTATGGAACATTGTTTGATGTAAGGGTTTATGGTATTTGGTTATGGATAGCATGATGTATTTCTAGAAAATTTTTGATGGTTATATTGGTATATGTATTTGGTATATGATTGAGGTACATGTTGGGTACATGATTGAGACAAGTAGTCGACGAGTTGGCACATACATGAGTTGTATAGTTGATGATGTTGGTACATATTTACGAGTCATAGTTTATGTGTATTTGATGCATGATTGGTACATATTTGGTGCATGTTTGATGCACTCATTGATGGTATAGGTTGAGGTACAGGTTGGTGCATGGTTGATGCACTTGTTTATGGTACAGGTTCATTACAGGTTATTTGGACAAGTTATTGTGACAGGTTATTTGTACAGGTTTGGTGCATGGTTGATGCATTTGTTTATGGTACAGGTTGATTTATGGTACATGTTGGCACATGTTATTGGTACATGTTACAGGTTGATTGGTACATGTTTATAGCAATTGTCAAGCTCAAGTTGGAGCAACAAGGACAAACATCAGAATAAGGTGCATCACACTTTCTTCCTTTTCCTTCTCTTTATCATTAGTTAGTTAGATTCAAAGGAATGTTTGTGTCCAATGTTAGCATGGTTTTTTTTGTCTTGGTATAGGGATCTAGAATCCAAGAGGAGATTCAACTATCCGCAGGGGGATTTTCCTACAACAATAGTATATCTCATAGTGATAGTGTAACAGTGGTTCCATCATTCTACTTCTACGTCAGGGCGGTTGGAAGGGGCAAGGACATGTAGTTGTAGCCACCTTTTGGTTGTAGCTGAAGAGCATAGGAAGTTGTAGACTCCTTCTGGTTGTAGCCAGAGAATTGGGGAGTTGGAGATTCCCTCAGGTTGTAGCCTGAGAAACTAGGGGGTTGTAGCCTCTTTCTAGTTGTAGCCATAGAATTGGAGAGTTGGAGCTTCCCTCAGTTTGTATCCTGATAAAATAGGGGGTTGTAGCCTCCTTCTGGTTGTAGTCAAAAAATTGGGGAGTTGGAGCTTCCTTCATGTTGTAGCCTGAGAAACTAGGGGGTTGGAGCCTCCTTCCAGTTGCAGATGGAAAAAAAAATAAGTTGGTGCTTCCAATGAATGTAATTCTTAAATACATATAAGAAAAATAATTATGAGGTTTTCTCCCGCTTTGGGTTTCCACGTAAAACACTGGTGTACTGTGTATGTGTGTGATTGCTCATTTGTTCATTGTTTATTTACTCTGCAATTATTGGATGATAATGCTAAATTGATATAACACTTGCATTTTATGGTGAGAAAGGATTAAATTTCTCTATTATTAATTAACCCCCTCCCCCTCTCAGTAATCCAATAATTGGTATCAGAGCAGGTTCCTCTAGGAAACAATTTAACCACTGGAATGAGATCATGGATTATTCTGAGAATGGAGTACCAATGTTTAATGGTCAAAGTGGTTTAAAGTATGAGACGTGGAGCAGAAGGACGAAATTATTTTTACAAGCACATAGCCATTATATTTGGCTATCATTTGTTACAGGATATGATAGTTCAAAAAGGGAAAAGACTGCAACCAATAAGGAATTAAAGAAGAAAAACAAAATAGAAATGGATTTCATCTAGGAAGGATTACCTAATCCGGTAAGAGAAAAGATTCGTAAATGTTCATCAGCCAAATAAATTTGGGATAAGTTACATGACATATATTCTTCACCCATCGCAGATTCAGAAAATGCCAAAGAATATGCAGATATAGATCAAGAAGAATTATGTTCACCATGTCAAACAAATTCAGAAGATGAAGAGTACATAATCACTAGAGGTATGTTGTTTTTATTTAATTATGAAAAACATAGACATCTTGAAATAGAATGCCATGAAGGAAATGTGACAAAAAAACTAATTGAAAAGGAAGACAATTATGAAGCAGAATTGATTAGTGATTTAGATGAAATAAGAGAAGAAAACAAGTCTCTCAAGAAATAATTGATGAAACAAAAGGAAAGTGTTCACATTTTTGAAGAGCCCAACAAGTCATCGAGAACTTAAGATCTCAACTAGAAGAAGCCAGAAAGATCGAAGAAAATCTTGAATATCAAAAGAAGTATTTGGAAGCCAACATAGAAGCACAAAAGGAAGAAGCAGAAATGAGAGAGAAGATATTGACAGGTCATCTTAAGGAAAGAACTAATGATATAAACCAACTTGAGGCGAAGTTTGGTCAAGAAGATAAAGGACTTGAAGAAGAAATAATTACATTAAAAATTCAGCTTGAAGAAGCGAAAAGAATAGAAGAAGTCATGAAGTATTAGATAATGAAGAAAGAAGAAGAGATTGAGAAGCTTGAAGAAGAAGTTGTCACATTGAGAAGTAAAATCATCAAGCTCAACAACAATGTTGAAGAGACAGAAACATCCACATCAATTATAGAGAATGAAGAGAAGCACTCTAGGTTGCTAGAAAAGAAGAATGAATACAATAGAAAGAGTTATGCAGAAGTACTCAAAGGAAGGAATCATGGTAAACAAGAATCTAAGAAAACTATTGAAGATACATCTTCAAGAAGACCATCCATGCTCAAGCCACAAAGAAGCTTCAATCATGATCATGATCAGCCAAGGAAAAAATTTAGAAGGACTACGCCACAAACAAGATCATTCACTCCCAGGTATGCAAATTTATTTTATGGTCATTGTTTTTATTGTACTAACTTTGAACATAAGGTTGCAAATTGTAGGGATTATAAAAGAAATGTTCAAGCAAGAAATGTTCAAGCAAGAAATGTCTATGTGGCCCCAAGTAACATTGAATATTAGAAATGTCATAATTATGGACACATAGCTAGTGATTTTAGAAGCATGATCGATACTTCCATGAAAGAGAACACTGATATCACATTTAATAAATTATGGATAAGCAAACACGAAGAACATGTGAACAAAGATCGGCTCCCAGATATCTATAATATCCCCCACCTCTTGATAGAGAGGTGATGAGGAGACTCAGTGGCCTGGGCACCCCCACTAGGTCATAGTCTCACACTGAGGAAAAGTCAACTAAACTAAAGTTATATTTTAGGGGTTTACTTAATAAAGAAAAAGGATAAAGGAGTAAAGATAATTCAACAGGAGAGGAGGGAGGGAGGGAGGAGGAAGTTATACAGGAGTTAACCTAACTCAATAAATTAGAAGGAAAAGTATAAGTAAGAGCTTGAAGCACCTATTGAGTCGTGCAGTTTGGTATGTTGCTTGTTATTGCTCTTGAGCATTAGGTTTGGGGTTTTGATGTACAAACCCTTGTGAGCAACTTAGTGGTGAAATGTCCACTCACCTTATTCCACAGCATGGTCTCAGGGATGATTCCTCCACCATTCACTTCAATATATTTCAATGCGCTGAGGAAAATTAGCGAGATTAGGTACTTTTCTTGTGTTTTCAGCAAGGGCACACCATACCATAGAGGAGGGTTCAATACAACAGGGCTGTGGCCCATTCGTCACCCAGGTTTTATCTCTGAGGTACCTAGGTATTTTAGGGACTGGAGTTGTCACCATGGATATTTAGCTTCAAAGTAGACATTATTGGAGCAAGAGGGCATCCTATGATTGATAATCTCGGATCTAGAGCTTCACACAGAGTCTGAGTAAAACCTCTCTACTCAGGTTCCTCATAGCTCGATCTACATTCCAAGGGAGTTTCTATTGATTAAGGTTGGTTGTCATTGGTATTGTCCAACCTTGAAGAAAACCATTAGCACAAGTTTGGGTAATGGACCCAATAGTGTTTGATGTAAATATGACTTTCAGTATTGTTTTGTCATGGTTGATAAGAAGTAAATATGGATGAACTCCAAAGTGGATCCCTTATGGTGGTAGCCCTCATGGGAAGATACTTTGTGGAGTAATATAACCCATGATTAATTATGGAATAAAGAGATAAAGGAAAGTGAATTTAATGGGGAAAATATCTTATATGGTTAGTTCTTGTCATGTTATTTCGGTGGTATGTGGAATGTCACATAATTCCCTCACAATTAGAGAGTTATGGCCATGAGAAGTTGGAGATTGGGAGCTTGGGTAATGGACCCAAAGTTTGTTTTATGGGTAATGGTATGAGTTATGATATATTTCAGATAATACTATTCTATATGCATAGTACATGTCATGTTATTAGAGGTATATGCGTCACACATAACTCCCTCTGGTTTTGAGAGTTAGCAATACATACAGTTGGAGGACCCTCATATGTCATGACTCATCTAGAAGCCCCCAAAAGGTCTAAGTAATCAAAAAGTGGTTTAAGAGATTTTAAAAGGTAAATAATAAGTGAAGTGATAAAGTCAAGGAAGATTATTTAAATGTTAAAGTTTTGGAGAACTTTTTATTTATGGATAGTGGTTAACCATAAAAATAAGGAAAGTTGGGGACAGTGACCTAGAAGATGTTTTAAAGGAAGCTACTTTCCAAGTAGCTTCCTTAGAAGGAAAGGCTCTCTCATTTGAATCACACTTGAGCATATTGAATATATATATGGAGTTATTAAATTATACAAATGATATCTAATCCAAGTGCGAGGGAAAGTGAAGTAAATAAGGCCGAAATGCAAGGGAAGGATAAATTCTTTTGATGGTGCTTTCTAAAAGATTATGTTATTTTAGGTCATCTCACCATTTTTTTTTTTTTTTTTTTATAGAATTATTCAGACAGAGAAATATGGATTTTTTTTATAAAACATATCCAAGTATATGCTGGTTTACAAATTTAGCTTGTGGTTCATTGTAATTTTAGGTTACACTCTGTGGAAAATAGGGTTTGTGTGAGTCCACGAAACTAGTCAAAATCGGTGTTTTAGGGTAAAAGCATCATAACTTCTTCATAACAGATCCAAATTCAGTGAGACAAAATGTGTTGGTTAGGGTACAGTCTTTTATATGTTGTGTAATAGTTTGAGTCATTTCATCCAAATATTTTGTTTGTGTACGCTCTACAAAATTAGCTCTTTAGAATAAGCAGGGAATTCATCATTTCTCCTATCAGATTCTCTTCTCTATCTGGGATTCAGTTATAATTAAATTCTAGTTGATTAATTCAAAACTAGGCATGTGAGAGTAAAAAAAAAGTTTGATGAAAATACTAGTCTCTTGTTTTTAAAAGTTAAGGAAGGTTTGCGGGAATGTGATCATATACACCAGGTCTATTCTGAGCTACAAATTAGATTTGGATGATAGAAATTGATAGGATTTTAGTTTGAAATTTACATATTTGAGTATGGTTGAGACAGTAGTTGATGAGTTGCTTTTATACATAGAGGTGTATAGTTGATGATGTTGGTACATATTGTGGAAGTCATAGTTGATTATTAGTTGACACCTTAGTTGGTACATACCGGTACATGGTTGGATGCACCCAGTATGGTACAAGTTGATTACGAGTTGTGCATGGTTGATACACTTGTTTATAATACAGATTGATTCTGAGTTGGTGCAGTTGATACACTGACATGAAATACAGGTTGATTACAGGAGGTTGATGCATGGTTGATACACTTGTTTATATTTATAAGGTTGATTACCGGGTTGGTGCATGGTTGATACATTGTTTATGGAGTGCGGAGTTTATTACAGGTTGATGCATGGTTCATATTTATTGAGTACGAGGTTTACAGTGGTATATCTCCAGTGATAGTGTAGCAGTGGTTCCATCATTCTACTTCTACTTGAGGTGGCCGGAGGATGAGGCAAGGACAGTGGTTGTAGCCTTCGATTGCTTAGAAAGAACATTGGGGTTGTAGCCTCCCTTGGTGCCTTGAGAGAATTGGGGAAGTTGGAGCTTCCCTCGAGTTGTAACCTGAGAAACTAGAGTTGGAGCCTCCTTCTAGTTGCAGTGGAAAACAAAGGGGTTTGAGTGCTTCCAATGAATGTAATTCTTCAAGACATATAAGAAAAAGCATTCACAGGTTTTCTCCCCAATTTGAGTTTCCGCATTAAAAGGCTCTTGGTGTCTTGTGCATGTGTGTGATTGTTTATTTATTACTTGCTCATTCTTGGATAATAATTTATTTATTACTGCTCATTACTGGATAATAATTCTACATTGATATAACATTTGAAGAGAAAAGGATTATAATTACGTTATTATTGATTCACCTCCCCCCCTCTCAGTAATCCAACAGTTTCAGGGCATTTGGAGGCTTTTCTCATCAGGGCCGAATTACCTAGGGTTCCAGGCATCGAGGAGGGTGCAACTTCAGTAGAAGATTCATAGTTTGGAGGAGTTTTCCTTGGACGTTTAGCTTGCGATTTCACGAGGGTGATCCCATCACCCTGAGCTATCATCTGACCGAGTTTGGACTCATTTGGAGTCTTCCTCCAGTGGGATCAATTTATTGAGGGTTTCAGTCTTCTATTGGGGCATGACATTCTTCAGCTGGAGGGGTTTGTAGTCAGATCTGCTTGTATTGATCTTCATTTCTTATTCAACCTTTGGAGGCTTATTTTGTATCTGCAGAGCATTTTGTAGCAGCTCATATCTATTGTCTATCCGACCATCTAAGGATTGTTCCAGATCAGTTGTCTATTGTATTGGTTCCATATTGCTCATAATAAAAGGTCAGATCTTTTCTTGTGCTTCTATATCTTGAATGTATTGTGATCTTCATGGGTTGGATGAATCTTGTATGAACGCACTTAATAACTGGATAACTCAATAAATGTCTGCACATCAACAAATCAGTGGTAGTTAGTGATTCCAAGCGAAAATTTTGGCTTGGGATCATTACAGTGGTATCATAGCTTCGATCCTCCAAACCTGTGGAGGGATCGGTGCATGCAGAGGTACAGTGGAATATTTATGGGTTGGAGGAAGAAACCCAGCAGTGAAATAGAGGCCGAAATGGAAGGGTCAGGGGATGACCGTGAGCCTCAAGGCTTGGCCTTCTTAGCAGCCGAATTTGATAAGTTCCAGCAAACCATAAACCGCACAGAAAGCACGTTGGTCCAACACTTATATGAGTACCAGGAAACTAGCAGAAGGGGACAGGATGAAATTTCTGAAACTTTGAAGAAGGTTGACGAGAACCTGTAGCTCATGAACAAGAATCAATCCCGGATAACTGAACTTCTGATGCAGGTAACCCATCAAGGGAAGGACCCTGATACATATGGAAATAAGGAGGTTGGTGGATCCGGTGGAGTCCATGAGGAGATCAGATATAACCCAGAGAAAGCCCCCATATCCGAAGGAAGTATGGGAGGTGGCACGTCCCAGGGTCAGATGGGTAGCAGGGTCAATCCTAGGCCATACATGCCCACGTTCACAGATGAACATCTAGGCCGACATTCAGGTAGCATAGCTAACCCTAGACCGTACATGCCCACATTCAAAGATGAGAAAGGGCAACAAGAACATGTTGAAGACTTTGTGGAACAATTGGCGAGGAGTACCAAGGAGTACTACAGTTTGGATATGCGGGTCCAAAGAAAGATGTCCCTAGATCAGTATTGCCAACTCAGGTTTAGAAATCAACCTAGGACGAACCACAGAGGTAGTTTTGAGTTTGAATGAAGAGCATGAAAGATAGAGATTCCATAATTTGATGGTACGGCCAAGATGAGAACACAATCTTGGGTGCAAAAGTTGGATACCTACTTGCATCTCAACCCCATGAGGGAAATGGAGGCATCAAGTTTGCCCCTATGTACTTGGATGGCAAGGCTCATGACTGGTGGTATCATGCACTCACCACACTCGGCCACAATTAGATTGTGTCCTATACAAAATTCACTCAGAGGCTCATTGATAGATTTGATCAAGGAGATCTTGAGCTACATTTCTGGGAGCTCACCCAACTCAAGAAAATAGGTACGACTGAGGCATTAATTGATGAATTTCAGAGGTTGGCAGTGATGGTGCAAGATATGTCCCCGACCAGGCTCATGATGCTTTTCACAGAAGGGTTGATGGAACCCTTGAAGGGTTGGGTAAAGGCCTTCAAGCCTACCAACTTATAGGAGGCCATTTGGAATACGAGGGATTTGGGTCCAGCCGCTAAACCTAAATTCGTACCCAGACCACCTATTAACAATGGTGGAAGAGATCAAATGCCTCCATTGAACCCAGGAGGATGTGACCCAAGGGGCCTTGACAAGGGTCATGGAAGAGAGGATGAAAACACTAGGAGGGAATTGAGAAGGAAGCAACTTTGCTTCACTTGCAAAGAACCATGGAACCCAGCACACAAATGCATGGGTTGTGGTCAAGTGCATTACATTGAGGTCACCTCAGACAATGAGGAGGAAGAGGAGATCGGCCAAATACAAAACATGGAGTCCGATACCATTGAGACAGAAGAGGAGAAGATCACAGGACAGGACAGTATGGTCACCTTGGCATCTATCAGTGGAGTGCCAAAGTATAACACCTTCTGAATGAGGGGGGTCTTGCAGGGATAGAGGGTTTCGGTTTTGATTGACGAAGGAGATTCCCACAACTTCATTGATTCTGCATTATTGAAAAGGAGGCACATACCCACAGTAGAATTTGAAGGATTCAAGGTGGAGGTAGCAGGTGGAGGCACTATGCCCTGTGATAGATACATTACGAGCATGAAGATTAACTTGGGTAGACATGAGCTGACACAGGACGTCTACGTCATGGACCTTTCAGATACCAACATCATCCTAGGGGTTCAGTGGATCAGCACATTGGGGCCTATCACCACCAACTACAAAACTATGGAATGCCATTCACAGAGGAGGGTGGACGAAAGGTAGTGCTTCGGGGCATGACAAGGAATGTTGCAAAGGTAGTCACGGCCAAAAGGATGGAGGCTATCCTCCAAAGAGAAAAGATAGTATATGTAGCCGAATGCAAGGTTGTGACACGTATGGATGAACAGGGCAAGGTTTGCTACACCCCAGAGATCAAAGAAATCCTTGACAAGCACCACAAGGTGTTTGGGCCTATTCCTCCAGGGATACCACCAGATAGGGGGTTTGAGCACATTATTGAGCTAGAGGAAGGGGCCAAACCAGTTATCACCACACCATACAGACATCCCAAGAAGTACAAAGATGAGATAGAGAATCCCATCAAGGAACTTCTGGACATGGGGCACATCAGGCCCAAAAGTATCCCTTTTGCTTCTTCAGTAGTGTTGGTGAAGAAGAAATATGGCACTATGAGGATGTGCATTGACTTCAGGGATTTGAATAAAAAGACCATCAAAAATAGGTATCCGATACCAAGGATTGATGAACTGTTGGATGAATTGCATGGGGCCATCTACTTCACTAAGATTGACCATCAGATCAAGATGAAGGAGGAAGACATCTCAAAAACAACTTTTAGATGTCACTACGACCATTATGAGTTTTTGGTGATGCCCTTTGGCTTAACCAACGCCCCTGCTACGTTCCAATCATGTATGAACCATGTGTTCAACAAGCAGCTGAGGAAGTACC
>SNQJ01S0101946.1:45285-57753 GCA_010110895.2 Picea sitchensis
AAGCAGCTGAGGAAGTACCTGCTGGTTTTTTTTTATGACTTGCTTATCTACATCAAGACGTGGGAGGAACATCTCAAGCATGTGGATCAGATTTTGTCAATCATGGAGGAACAGTCACTGTATGATAAGGAGTCCAAATGTGAGTTTGGAATGACAGAGGTCCTCTATTTAGGACACATCATCAGGGCAAAGGGGGTACAGGTGCATCAGGATAAAATACAAGCCATCATGGAATGGCCTACTCCTAAGACACTCACAGAATTGAGATGATTTCTGGGTATGTGCACGTATTACAGGAAGTTTGTCAAAGGATTTTCTCAGTTGTGTGCGCCTTTGACTGATTTGACTAAGAAAGGAGCCTTCAAGTGGGATGAGGAGGCTCAAATAACAATGGACAAGATGAAGGAAGTGATGGGTACGTTCCTAGTCTTAGCCCTTCTAGATTTCAGTCTCCCTTTTACCTTGGAGTGTGATGCTTCTAGGGAAGGAATAGGGGTCATACTGATGCAGAAGAGGCACCCTCTTTCCTATGAGAGTCAGAAACTCGGGGGTCTTGAGCTACTCTACAACATTTATGACAAAGAAATTCTAGCTATCATGCATGCACTAGCCAAATTCCGGCAATACTTGGTTGGTGCCCGGTTTGTGGTCAATTCAGATCATAACAGTCTCAAGTATCTATTGGAGTAGAAGGATTTGAATGAGAGGCAACAGAAATGGGTAAGTAGAATACAGGCCTGTGACTTTGACATTGAATTTGTCAAAGGGAAGAACAACGTGGTGGCTGATGCGTTATCCAGGAGGCCATCCATCTTTTCCATGACTGGGGTGTCAGTTGTCTGGAAAGACCATCTGGCAATGGAGTATGCAAAAGATTAGTTTGCATGCCAGCTATTGGATGGGCAGATACAAGGTGATAATTTCAAGGTTATGAATGATCTCATCTACTATATGGACTGTATCTTTTTGGTTCCTGAATCGGCCTTCAAGGCTAAGATATTACAGGCATACCATGACTCACCAATGGCAGGTCATCAGGGAATCAACAAGATGTATAGGCAGGTGAGAGAGAGGTTCTCATGGAAAGGCCTGAAGGAGGATGTGATTAAGCATGTCAAGGAGTGTACTACATGTTAGGAGAACAAATATGAGCACACGCACCCAACAGGATTACTACAACCCCTACCCATTCCGGAGCACAAATGGGAGAGCATATCCATGGATTTCATCACTAGGCTGCCAAAGAAACAAGGGAAGGACTGCATATTTGTAGTACTGGACAGGTTGACAAAGTTCACACACTTCTTTTCCATAGCCATTGACTTTAGTCCAGCACAGGTGGCCGAACTGTTCTTCAGGAAAATCTTCAGGTTGCATGGCCTACCCAAGACCATTGTCAGTGACAGGGATAAAAGGTTCATGAGTACATTCTGGCAGGAATTATTCAGGTTGGTTAGTACGACCATGACCCCTAGCACCAAATATCACCCTTAGACAGACAGACATAAACCGTCAACAAGTGGGTGGAAGGCTACCTCAGAAATTATGTGGCAAGACAACAGAAAGTGTGGGCCAGATGGTTGCACTTGGGAGAGTACGGCTACAACACCACCCAACATACGTCCATAGGCATGTCACCATTCAGGGCCTTGTATGGCTATGATCCTCTATCCTTTGGGGAGATTTCTTTCAGTGAAAGCAGGGCACCTATGGTATAGGATTGGATACAGCAGAGCCAAGACATTATCAAGGAGATGAAGGATCATCTACAAAGAGCATAGAACTAGCAAAAGGTCCAAGCAAACAAACACAGAGTGGATCGTACTTTTGAGGTTGGGGATCTGGTCTACTTAAGAATCCAACCATACAAGTAGGCTTCCATAAAAAGGAGTGGAGCAGACAAACTATAGTCATTCGTTTTTGGACCCTACAGAGTTAGCAGGATGATAGGGGTTGTATCTTACAAGTTGGAGCTTCCACCGGGTAGCAAAATACACAAGTTTTCCATGTCTCATGCCTTAAGAAAGCTCTCGGCCAACACATCAGACCCATTGAGGTATTACCTCCCCTAGATGAAGAAGGACAACTTGTTTTGATTCTGGAGGAGATATTAGAGGCTCGAGAGAAAAGGCTCAGAAATCGAAGCATCAAAGAGTACCTGATCAAATGGAAGGATTTACCCATTGGGGATGCCACATGGGAAAAGGAGCACGTGGTAAGAGAAACATGTTTGGAATTGCTTGAGGAAAAGCAATTTCAAGCAGGGGAGATTGTAATATCCCCCACCTCTTGATAGAGAGGTGATGAGGAGGCTCAGTGGCCTGGGCACCCCCACTAGGTCATAGTCTCACACTGAGGGGGAAAGTCAACTAAACTAAAGTTATACTTTTAAAGTTGACTTAAGAAAGAAAAAGGATAAAAGGAGTAAAATATAACTCAACAAAAGAATAGAAGCTAACCCTGGGAGTTAACCTAACTCAACAGAGAACTAGTAGGAAAAGTATAAGTAAGAGGTTGGGGCACACCTATTAGTCATTCTGGATTTGGTATATTGCTTTTTATTTCTCTTGAGCATTCAGTTTGGGGGTTTTGTTGTACAAACCCTTGTGAGCAACTCAGTGGTGAAATACCCACGCACCTTGTTCCACAACTTGGTCTCGGGGATGAAAGATTCCTCCACACCATTCTACTCTCAGCATATTTCCATCTAACGCTTCAGAAGGTAGCAGGGCCGTACTGTTCTTGTGTTTTCAGCAAGGGCGCACCATCATCTAGAGGAGGATTTGATCCAGCTTATCAGGAGAGCCTGTGGCCTTTCCGTCACTTGGGTTTTATCTACAGGGGCACTACCGACATTTTGACGGTTTTTCTGGAGAGTTATCACCATCAGATATTTAGATTCAGAGTGGGACGTCTTGGAGGCAAAGGTGGCGTCCTATGATTCAGTAAATCTCATATCTAGAAGGCTTCACCTTGAATGTAAGTCTAAAGCTTCTCCTACAGGGTTCTCATAGCCCGATCTACATTCCAGGGGATTTTCGAGGCATTTGGAAGCTTTTCTCATCAAGGCCGAATTACCTAGGGTTTCAGGCATCCAGGAGGGTGCAACTTCAGTAGAAGATTCAGAGTTTGGAGGAGTTTTCCTTGGACGTTCAACTTGCAATTTCAGGAGGGTGATCCCATCACCCTGATCTATCTTCTGGCCGAGTTTGGACTCATTTGGAGTCTTCCTCCAGTGGGATCGATTTATTGAGGGTTTCAGTCTTCTATTGGGGCGTGGCATTCTTCAGCTGGAGAGGTTTGCAGTCAGATATTCTTGTATTGATCTTCATTTCTTATTCAGCCTTTGGAGGCTTATTTTGTATTGGCAGAGCATTTTGTAGGAGCTCATATCTATTATCTATCCGACCATCTAAGGATTGTTCTAGATCGGCTGTCTATTGTATTGGTTCCATATTGCTCATAATAAAAGGTCAGATCTTTGCTTGTGCTTCTATATCTTGAATGTATTGTGATATTCATGAGTTGGATGAATCTTGTATGAACGCACTTAATAACTGGATAACTCAATAAACACCTGCACATCAACGAATCAATGGTAGTTAGTGATTCCAAGCGAAAAATTTGGCTTGGGATCATTACAATATCGCAAGATTGGAAATAAAACGAGATGAAGAAAATTATACAGAGAAAAAGAAAGATGTCAGATACATAAGGGTTTGGAAAACAACTAAAAGAAAAGAATGATAGGTAAATAAGGAAAATGTTCAAGATATTTTACTTTGAGGCATTGTAGTGAAATATGAATCCATGGACAAAAAGAAAGAATTCAGAGCTTATAGAGATGATGAATATACCAATGAAGATGATGATGAATACACATCAGAGTAGGAATTGTTTTGATCCATATATCTTAGAGACTCCCAAGTAACATGAATATTAGACAGGGGGATTCTATGCGATAGCTATGACAGACCAAAGAACCATCCTTTGAGCAGCTTGCAGAGTTTGAGAAGACAGATCCAGAGCAGTCAATTAGCAGAAGTACAATCAGTTGTAGTAGTGAAGACTTAATTATAGTATAGTGATAAATGGGTCAGCATTATGGATAGTTGTGAAGTAGAGTCTTGGACACTATGGAAAGAGATGGATTTGTAAGAACACTTAGCAGGTTTGGACAGATATATGACAGTGGAAAAGAGTATGGATTCATAGATTGGTTCAGAGAGTGGTTCAGAGAGTTGTTCAGAGACAAAGGAACATTATGGATGTTAATTACACATGAAATGGATCGAAGAATTCTAACAGATTCCAAATTGATAGATATTTTTTGGATGCATGCAGTGCATACAACAGTTCACATTCAAAACAAAGTAATTCTCAGAAACAACAATGAAAAAATTCCCTATGAGCTATGGAAAGAAAGACCAACAAATGTGAAGCACTTAAGAGTATTTGGAAGCAAATGCCACATCAAAATATAAGATGGAAGAATGAGAAAGTTTGACTCTCGTGTGGACAAAGGAGTACTTGTTGGTTACTCAATTATAAGGAAAGCATATAAGTGTTACAATATGAGATTGAACAAATTTGTGGAAAGCATCAATGTAACAATTGATGAAACAGGTGGAAGAGAATCAAAGGAAGAAGAAAATGAATCAGTGGAACAAATTTACAAAGAAGAAATAGAATATCAAGTTCAAAAAGTGCCTCCAAAGAAACCTAGAAAATGAGTACAAAAGAATCATCCTTCAAATCAGATTATCAGAAACAAAGATCCAGGAGTTGAGATTAGAAGAAGAATGTGTTCACCAGAACAAATGCACCTAGCACTCTCATCTACGATTGAACCAAACAGTTTTGAAGAGGCCAACAAGGATGAATTTGGAATAAGGCCATGGATGAAGAATTGGATCAGACAGAGAAGAATGAAACTTGGGAATTGGTTCCAAGACCTAAGAATAAAAATGTGATTGGCACAAAGTGGGTATTCATAAATAAATTGAATGAAGATGGACATATTGTTGATATTATGGTATTTACCTCCACGTGTAAACCCGATGACAGTAGAATATTCCAGGAAGCAAGAAGAAACCCTAATTAGTTGGCTAATAATCCTAGAAGACAATTTGTCTCAAGAGGATAACTTGTATTAGGTTATTAGCCTCCAAGAGAAGAAGTCGGCTAAAGGAAATATTATATAGTAAGTAAATAGGCACCCAGAATGAGAAGTCGAACCAGGTAGTTTGCCAGTTTTAGTATAAATACAGGAGGCCAGTCTTCATTCTGGCAGGCATTCTCAGAACTGCAGAAGCAACACTTGTGCGAAATGCAATTGGCTAGTTTGTGCGCAAGTCTGAAGGAAAGTTGTCATTGTAGCTGTTGCAGCTAGAAAATTTCGGTTTTGGCTTGGACTATCTCTTGGTTATGGTTTTGACCCTCTGATCAGCTCTTGTTTGGTGCATTATCCTTGGAGAGAGAGGTGTGCTATCTTTTTTGGATATCTATCCTAGGGTTTGCTTCCAGAATGATTCTCTATCAAGGTTAAGGTGCTCGGGGGTGGCTTCGGCCTATGGTTGGGTGAAAATAGTGATATTGTCTATGGTTAAATGAGCACATCCATCATATTCTAATAGGTTATGGGCCCACACCTCCTTCATTCATTCTAACCACTGGAAGGTAGCATAGCCATAAGGATACTAAGCTCGTTGAAGAACTGTCGCTAGGGTTTCTAGCAGGAGCAATTACCAAAGCACTGTCACTAGGGTTACTAGCAGGTTCAGTTGCATAAACCATAACCCTCTCATTGAGGCACCTTAAGTGAAGGTATTGACCTAATTTCCAGATAGACTAGTGTTCCCTAGCCTAGCGCATTTCCTGATACTCTCAGCAAACAAAAACGTCAAGTTTGAGTTTTTTGGTCAAATCTAGGGTTGACCCAGTCAAGGAAACCATGACTTACTCTATGAAGTCAGAAAAAAAAGTTAGATGGAGATTCTAACTTCAGAGCGTGCAAGAAAAGGATTGACCTCATCCTTTCCAAGAATAAAGTGTTGGATATCGTGAAAGGAAATATTGTGGAACTGGAGTTTCAAGAAGGAAAAGAGAAGGAACCGCATAACATTGCAGTTATGGAGAAGTTCAAAGACAGTGACATCAATTCCATGAGTATCATAGTGGACTCTATAAAAGACCACTTGATACCCTACATATCCCATCTTGACTCATCTAAGAAGATGTATGATGCCCTAACAAACCTCTTCTCAGTCAGAAACATTGGACAAGTAATGAGTATGAAGAATGAGCTCCATGACATGAAGATGAATGATGACAACAACATAAAATCATACTTTGTGAGGATCTATCAGTTAAGAGATAAACTACAAGCTATTGAAGAGACCATATCATAGAAGGAACTGGTAAATATAGTACTCAACGATCTTCCCAAGACATGGGATGCATTTGCCGCAAGTATGAACACAAGGAAGGAGTATCCTAGATTCGAAGAACTTTGGACTTGTTGTGCATAAGAAGAATCAAGGATTAGTGAAAAAGAGAAACCTCAAAGGAAATACGATGATCAAGCCTTCACAACAATATTCAAGAATTTCAGGAACAAAAGGAAGTTTCGTTCAAGGAAGAAGCCAAATTAAGAGAAAGATATGTCAGAAATACAATGCTTCAACTGTCGAAAGTATGGTCACTACAAGAATCATTGTCTCGAGCTGAAGAAAAGGAAGGAGACACATGAAGCATCAGTTTCCTAAGAAAAGGAACCTTCAAATAAGATTAAGCAGGATGAAACAAACTTCTTCTTCTAAGACAAGGTAAACAACACTCTTCATAGTTCTTGTACATACCATGTTTTCTGTACATATTTTGCATATCTATTTCTTAGAAGATAATATGTTCAAAGAAAAAATATACTTATGGAAGAACAACAAGATAAGGATTTCTACAAGTCATACAATACACATGAAAGGATGGAGTACACCAACAAACCCTGTTAACAATTCATGTGGAAGTTATTATCATAATCAATATTGAAGAAACCTAGAAAAAGTAAAGACAGAAAGAAGTCAACAATCAAGAGGAAATTGGAAAACGATTTGTGACACTTTGCAGAAGGCAATAAGGATGCAGACGAAAGTATGGCCTCTCCTATATGGAGGGAGATGATTATATTATCAAAATAAGAACATGCATTCATGCATGAAGAAAGGATTAGGAGGGAGCTAATCCTAAATTATATGATCCATTGAAGATGACGAAGTATCTATCCATGGTAGCAACCATGAAAAGCAGCACGTGTTTAGTGTGACTTCAAAAGAAGTCTTCTTCAAGAATCCTTAAAGTAATCCCTAGTTGTCCATCCACATCCATGATCCTATGATGAAATAAAGAAGTTGGAATCTTCAGAGCATGGAGTCTATAGAAAACTCCATGAACTCAAGAGCTAAAGAGAAACATGAGGAACAACATGAAGATTCCAAGAGAGAAAGAGAAGACAGAACAACCAGTCAATGTATCGAGAATCACAAGACTACCAACTTGATATGAACTCACTAAAGTCAATCAAGCAGAGGAACTGGAAGTTGTGATGAATAAAAGTGTATGGAAGACTTATGAATGAAATCATTGCAAGATCCAGAACTAGAGGTTCTCCTAGATGGAGAGAGAATACTATGATGATTTCTTGTAAACCAGACATACCTCTACATGAGCCAGTATATCATCCGCAATATCCATGGGTTGGAGTTTACATGTAGAGAAACCTCAAAGGATTTGAGGTATACTAGAAAGAGACCCTTGTATGCAGATGGAAGAAGATCTTGTATGGATTCAAACAACTTGGTGTAGAGCCTTCAATGCACAATAGAAGCATGGTGAAAATATTTCTATAACAGAGATGTTGTATCAGAATGGTTACTCAAAAATCTAGGATGATGGATTGTTAATCAATGACAAACTCGCGTAGATATGTTCCAGTTTGAGCCCTGCCGCAATGTTATGAGTTAGCAGGAAACAAAGGATGAATCCAACAATGATATACTACATTGATCAGAGCTATATAAAGCCTTCAAAGAAAAACCAGTGTTCTAGAAAGACCAAAGTACATTGAGATCAAGAATTACACTCTCTTTGATGAAGTCTAGAAAAGAGAAAGTGGTTCTCCAATATATATCTCCACATATGAGAAGATAAGCAGACATTTTGGTGAAGCCTTTGTCCAATATGAAAAAGTTTGTGTACTCAAGCTGTAGTTCGTGGAGACGACTTCTTTATTGAAAAATAAAGAGATGACTCCTAGGTTGGGAGGAAGCACTGATGTGTTATTGATTTATGGACAGTCATTTTTCAAGTTCGAAAAGTGGTCCAGGATGAGAAGTTCCTTTCCAGTTCAGAAATTGGTTTGATATTTCTGATAGACAGGCATTTTCCAGTTCGGAAAATGGTCTAGATCGAACAGTCAGTTTCGTAATGAAAATGGTTCGATGGATTTCTTATGTACCATAGACAATGATTCCCCTTGTGGTTAACATAGGGAATGGTCTAGGACAGTCTCTCTTCTTGATGGTCACTCTTAGTAGTGGTCAAGAATACTGGTCTACCTTGTCGGACAATCATTCTTTGGAAGCTCACAGTTGTGAGAAGTTTCGAAGAATGTTCTGTTTTGGAGGTTGGTGCAGGACAGTCATTTCCTTTGGAAATGGTCCAGACGGTCATTCCCTAGGGCAGATTAATTCTCTCCAGGATGCACTTTGTGTAGTGCCATAGGAATCACCCAGATAGGTGAATGGTCCAAGTTCAACAATCAGGGATAGACATTCCCTAGGGAAGATTCATTCTCTCCAGGTTTCTCTTTGTTTAGTGCTAGAGGAATGGCCCAAATAGGGAATGGTCCAGGCTAAAAAATTGAGACAGTTATTCTTCTTTTCTGGAGAAGAATAGTCCAGATAGCTCATCATTGATGTTTTACCTTCTGAGGGCAGATACTCTTCCAGATATCACATATGTGAGTGGAAGAATGGCCTAGATGATTTAGTTTATATCATAACAATGTTTTTTGTGCAAGTTGATGGTATGATTGTTATGGAGACTGCATATCTCCAGATAGTATATGTATACTATTGTGGTGGATGTGTTCCACTGATTGTGACTATATTTCACTGATCAAGTATTTGTGTGCTACTTCATGTGGCAGTGGACCATTGGATTGTAGTTGTGTACTACTATGGATAGACACAATTGTGTTCTATTGAATGACTTTTTTCTGTTTGCCTTGAAGACTATCAGTAGTGTTGGAAATGATTATCAAATATATGGATGATCAGTGGACAAAGATTTCCCAGACGGAAAATGGTTCGGGACATTTATTCTTCTAGGACATATGTCCGGATTAGAAGAATGGCTCTTATGTCACTCTGTGGAGTGAGTGACTTATCCAACATCATATTTGATTACTCAGATGGAGTATGGTTTCCAGAGATGATGCAACTGATGAAACTGATAGTGATGATGGTGCTCATGATATAATCATGAGATAGTCTATATGACTATGTTGATGCTACCGGGTGAATGGTATGTTTGTGCTCAATAACATTACCTTCAATACCTCCCTAGCTAGGAGGGAATGTTGATATTATGGTAGTTGCGGGAGGTATTTACCTCCACGTGTAAACCTGACAAGAATAGAATATTTCGGGAAGCAAGAAGAAACCCTAATTAGTTGGCTAATAACCCTAGAAGACAAGTCAACTCAAGAGGATAACTTGTATTAGGTTATTAGCCTCCAAGAGAAGAAGTCGGCTAAAGGAAATATTATATACTAAGTAAATATGCACCTAGAATGAGACGTCGAACCAGGACGTTTGCTAGTTTTAGTATAAATACAGAAGGCCAATCTTCATTCTGGCAGGCATTCTCAGAACTGTAGAAGCATCACTTGTGTGCACTGCCATTGGCTAGTTTGTGCACAAGTCTGGAGGAGAGTTGTCGTTGTAGATGTTGCAGCTAGCAGATTTCGGTTTTGTCTTGGACTATCTCTTGTTTATGGTTTGGACTCTCTAATCAGATCTTCTTTGGTGCACTATCCTTGGAGAGAGAGGTGTGCTATCTTGTTTGGCTATCTAGCCTAGGGTTTGCTTCCAGAATGATTCTTTGTCAAGGTTAAGGTGCTTGGGGGTGGCTTCAACCTATGGTTGGGTGACAATAGTGATATTGTCTATGGTTAAACGAGCACATACATCATATTCTAACACATATTACAAGGAACAAAGATATTTTGGTATGTAAAGGATATGCACAGGTTGAAGGAGTCGAATTTGAAGAGACATTTTCCCCAGTTTCTAGAATGGAAGCAATCGGATTTCTTTTAGCTTATGCATGCTCCAAGAATATTAAAGTGTCTCATATGGACATGAAATCAACTTTTCTGACTGGGGAAATTGAAGAAGAAGTCTACATTTAACAACCATAAGGATTTCGGTTGTCATAGAATACAGTTTATGTGTGTAAATTGAAGAAGGCCTTGTATGGTCTAAAATAGGATCCTAGAGCATGGTACTCTAGACTATATAAATATATACAACAGGTAGGGTTCAGAAAAGGAAGTGTAGACAACAACCTCTACATCAAGGTAACTCAAGATAGTATTTTATTAATTGAAGTTTATGTTGATGATATTATTTTTGGAAGCAATGATGATAGGTTAAGCCAGAAATTTGCAAAGGATATGCATAATGAATTTGAAATGTCATTACTCGGAGAACTATACTTCTTTTCTGGGTCTTCATATATGTCAAAGAAACCAAGGAATTCTTATTTCTCAAACTAAGAATATCATAGAAATGCTAAAGAGGATCGGAATGGAAGATTGCAAACCAGTTACCACTCATATGAAAACCAGTTGCAAGTTGAGAAAAGATCATGATTCAAAGTCTATAGACCAGAGGAAATACATGTCAATGATTGGTAGCTTACTATATGTGACATAATCCAGACCACATGTAATGCAGGCAGTTGGATAGGTGGCACGATTTCAAGAAGCACCAAAGGAATCACATGTATTAGAAGTGAAGAGGATTTTCATATATCTCAAAGGAACATAAGAGTTTGGATTATGGTATCCAAAAGAAGAGGATCTATCACTTATTGCCTACACAGATGCATATTGGGCAGGTTGCATTGATGACTAGCGAAGCACCAGTGGAGCAATGTTCTACTTGTGTGAGTGTTTAGTATCTTGTCTAAGAAAGAAACAATCATCAATATCTTTATCTACAGTCGAAGCAGATTATATTACAGCAGTAGGATGTTTTACTCAGGTTCTATGGATGAAACAAATTTTGACAGATATACAGGTTGAGTATGATGAGCCCATTCCAATCTATTGTGATAATACAAGCGCCATCAGTATCTCAAAGCACCCAGTGATGCACTCCAAGACGAAGAAAATTCCAATAAAGTATCACTTTCTACGGGAACAGGTTGCAGAGAAGAACATCAGAGTTGAATATGTGGGAACAAAAGAACAAGTGGTAGACATCTTTACAAAACTGCTTCCAAGGGAAGCCTTTGAGTATATTCTCTAGAGACTCGGAGTAATTTCTACTCCAAAATGAATTCTTTTGAATTCTTATCTTATATGTCTTAGATTTACATGAGGAAGCACCATAAAGAGGACAGTTCAGGTTCGGGGATCAGTTTCAGGAAGAGTTCAATTAGGGGGAGTATCCCCAAGGACAGTTCATTTAGGGAGAGCAACCCCAGATGGAAAGATACCTTTGCCATTGATGAAAAAGGGGGAGAGACTTATCAAATGCAAAGGTAAATGCTTGGAGAAAGAGAACATAGGCATGGGTCCGGGGGGGACGATGGTCACAAGAAGAGAATGAGTGATATGACTTCAATATTGTATTAGAGTGTTTCCATCAATTCCAAAGGGGGAGATTGTTTATTATTTGGGTTGGTTGTCATTAATGTCAACCCTTGGAGAAAGTCTGGTAGCGAATTTCGGTAGAAAAAAGGTTTGGGTAATGGACCCAAGTTTGTTTGATGTATAATGGTATGAGTTTTAATATATTTGAATGCAAGACTATTATATATGGATAGTACATGTCATGCTATTTTCGGTGGTATGTGGAACGTCACATAAATCCTCACGGTTAGAGAGTTATGGCCATGCGAAGTTGAAGAACCCTCATGAGTCATCTAGAAGCCCCAAAAGGTCAAAGTAGTCAAAGTGGTTGCAAAGAAGAAATTATTTAAATAATAAAGTTAATGGAGAAATTACTAAGTCGACAAGTGGGTTATCCCTAAAATAAGGAAAGTGGTTTAATATGGTTAGAAGGTAAATAATAAAGTGAAGTGATGAGTTTATTATAAGTCAAAGTGGATACAAAATAAATTATTTAAATAATAAAGTTAATGGAGAAATTACTAAGTGGACAAGTGGTTAGAAGTGGG
>SNQJ01S0101946.1:57763-69070 GCA_010110895.2 Picea sitchensis
AAGAACATTCGTTTTTTTTTTGTTTTATTTCGGGATCTCGCAAGTCGGATACTTTAATCCTTGAGTTCACACGTCCCGAGTCACGAAGCGACGAAGTCATTTTCAATTTTCGCCCGAGTCATTAACTAGGGTAAAATATTTTAACTCATGATTTGACGTCATCGGGGTTTCGCGCCTCGGCGTTCGTCGAACCCAAGTTTTTATTTTTACAGCCCCGAGAACCAAGAACACGAGGTACTTTTGCGATAACCCTGGTCAAGGATTAAAGGCAAAAAGCTAACCATGATTTAATATGTTCGCGGTGTCTCGCCATTCGGCACTATCTTCTCGAAAGTTACGGCGTCTAAAATCCCGACTCACGAAGTCACGACGTAATTATAGCAAGATTAATTAGTTGCCTAATCTAATATTTTCTTCCCCTAAATTGAGCCTTAATTGTCGCCATCTCGCAGTTTCGCGACTCGGCATACCAATCTCCCAGAAACTTGCCTTCGAAGTTTCGAGTTGCGATATGGCGAACAAATGGATTATAAAATTAATGATGCTCCAAAGCACGATTACTGTTAATTAAGCCAAAGTCGGTCCTCGCGATCTCGCGAGTTGGGGACTCAAAATGTTAAAAGAAAATCCACGAAGTAGCGAACAACGAGGAATTGATAAAAGGTGGTAAAATTTGATAAGGTAAAATATATACCACACCTCGAGGCCTGCACGTTTCCCGAGGTATCCATCTCTCTCCCTACTCCGACTGACTGTCAAACCGCCAAACATTTGATGACATTAATGGAGAATTAAAGTGAATCCACGAATAATAAGATCGGATTTTTATGCAATAAATTTGTTTCTAATTGCGATTTGACAGACTTATTTCAAAAAGTACAGAATTTTCAAATATATACAGGAGTTTCCTTTTATTATAATGAAAACATTTTTCATAAGCACGGAAAGCTCGTCATTTCTAAGTAAACTAATTTCTGCATGTATACGCAGTTCTACCGCAGAAGGGCGAAAACACAAGCTTCAGCTATGGCTCCACGGAAAGCAGCAAAGGCGAATGTCGAGGTTGCAGGGCAAGGATCGGATAATGTCTCTGACACTTCGCCTCGAAGTGTCGACTCGGTCCCTAGCTGGTCGTTTGTTTCAAATATTATACAATCTGAATTGGTGAATTATTCAGACTCTGGCGACAACGAAAAGGACGACCTGAACACTAAATACAAGATAGTTGTGCAATCCGGAATGCACCGGGTAGCAACCAGACCAAGGTTGCTCCCATATTACGATATGATCTGATGGGCGTTGGATCACATAGACCTACCCACCAGAACTATCATGAACGACCAATGGGTCACGGTCGAGACTTTTAGACCGGAGCACATCCAAACCATGTATAAGCTCCCGACAACATCTGAATACACGTATGATGCTGAATTCCTGGAGGGATTCAAAGAGAAGGAGTGCACTCAATATGATAAAACCATGCCCGGCTTGATAAAGGATTGGGTTTCGCGCTCCGGGAAATTCAGAGCAAATGACCAGGGTGTTTATTCAATCGCTTCGCTGGAGCCACAGTATAAGTATGTGGCAATGATGACATGCCGACTATTCGGAAGCGAGGATACGTCGCATTTCTACATTGCGTGGGTGCCTCTCATGTTTGGGGTCGCAGAAGGTTGCTCGTTTAATTGGGCAAAGATACTCTCGGACAGCTTGGCCAACCGGGTCACAGAGTATCGGGAGCAGAAGGCAAGTGGAAGACCGTCCTCATTTTTCATGTCTGCATATATTATGGATGAGGTATGTTCTATGACACCATTCCCTTTGATGAATTGGGCTTGGAATCCATTCCAAGAAAAGCCCGTACATGAATATCACGACAAACTGTGGGAGAATAAAGCGGACAAATTCATTTACGAAATTTTCAACTGGGTGATGGTGCCCCTGCACATCGCCATTTTTGGTCACCTGCCACCTCGCATCTCAGATAGCATTGCTACAAATCTGAGTGGTATAGAGGACTGGTACGTGGAGGCAGAGTTCTCCTATTTCAGAGTGTTCGGAGCTACTATTTCCCCGCTTGCATTACCACTTTTCATCCCCGACAAGATGGCTTGTCGCGAGATCACCCGACAAACAGTGATTGGCGGGGTGAGTAAAGAACTCAAAGCATCTTCAAAGAAGGTATGGCCATTTTTTCCCGTTCGGCTAAATTCTTATTCTTTATTGGATTTCGGGCACGCCAAAGCCGAGGCTGCAGCCCTGGAAGACCTGAGCTTGGTCTCCATAGAGTATAAAAAACATGATCCCCAGAAAATTGTGAGCAACCATTTAACTAATTGTGGCCTAAAGAGGTTTGAACATGAGTTTTCACCCTCGGATGACATTTTTCAAGGGGCGAGGTCTTATGAGGAAGTGCTAGCTTGGATTCGATCTTTAGCACCCGAAGACACGGCCTCTGTATTGAGATTCCAGGAACACAGACGAAGATGTCTTCCCGCGGTGCTGCGAGGAGGACGCCCGGGCATTTCTGAGACGGGACGGAAGGATGATGAAGGCTCCAAAGACGCAACTTCTGGTTCAGGAAAAATCCAGAACGAGGGGGAGAAAACGAAGAAGCCCGAAGCAGAGGCATAGAATCTGGACCCTCCAGAGACCCAGAATCCGGAAACGGAGACGAAGACCCCTGAACCTCCGAAGAAGTAGGACCCAGTCGTCACCCCAGGAAAGGCAGCGAAACAAATCGGGGAACCCATCACTTCTGTTACCCCCTTGCAGTCGACGCAAGGAAATATAAAAGAAGGATGGATTTTAAATGAGGAACTGAGGTCTATCAGAGAAGAAGAACTTCCTCCAAATGAGTTCTTCTTTGACAAAAAGAGGAAAGAAGTGGTGAAAAGAGAATTCTACCAGGAGGGAGAATCGACCGCTAAAAAATTCAAGGTTATGACCGATGGAAAGAACAAAAAAAATGAACAATTCGCCACGGAGATCGCAGGAATGCTAGGAGCGTATGCTTCGACGAATCAATTTTCGGTCGGATTGTTGAAAAACCATCTCAAAAGAAAAAATCGCCTGATCAAGACTCTCGAAGCCAGAGTAGCTTCGGCCGCAGAAAACGCTAAATCTCAGTTGAGCGGGGAAATAGAACTAGCCCGACTAGCTGATAGAAATGAAATAGAAGTGCTCAAAGCCAAGCTGGAGCAAGCACATCTAGTGATCCGAGATGCTCGGATACAGGAGGGTCAATAGAGGACTATGATCGCAGAGCTACAGGCTCAGGTAGAGGTCGTTGAAAGTAGGGTGATCGATGTCGAGGGGTTTAAATCCCGAGCGATCGAGATTCAGAGCAGGATCTCTTATGCACAACAGAGTTTTCTAGACAAAGTGGGAGTGATTCGAGAGGATTGCCTGTTGATGCATCAGATTTTTGAGAACCTGACTGTCAGAGAAAGGAATGCAGAAGCAGCTCGGGTCACTTTTCAGGAGGCGGTGATAGCTACGAACAACAGAGTTTCGGCAGGTTCTCCCGGACTCACCATCCCAGAACAAACTAGAGGTAACATTCTGTTGAAAGATTGGGAGCATAACATTGCCCTAGGCAAGGAACAGGCCCAAAAAGTAACCAAATCATTAGAATAAGCCTTCAATGCTATAGATGGTGAGTTGTTGGGTATGGACAGTGGAGGCGATGCAAAAATATTAATGCAAATGAATGTAGAACAGATCTCGCTCGATCTGAAAGAGAAGGATGAGAGAGATTCGGCTGATATCTCTCAGATGGACAGGGTGGACATGGCTCAATTTGACAAGAACTTAATCCAAACCAGCGCACAACTAAGTGCCCTCGACATCGTCGATGCACAAATGGGGGACAAGCTGCAGTAGTTAGCCCGAGAATGTTACTTCGCCGAGGCCAGCTGTCAAGTGGAACCTTCGCAGCTCGTATCTCAGTTTGTGGAAAAATGTAGTGCCTGCACCGAATCCGCATGAAGACGAGCACCTGGCACCATTTGAAAATAGAGTAGGAGAAAGGGAGTGATTGCGCTCCTCTCGGTTGTAACCGAATTTGTGAAACTGTTGAGATTCTAACTGATCTGTAAAATTGTATAAATATATCACAGAAAGGAAAAACAAAGGGACCTTTTTTTTGGTGTCGATTGTAATAGAGTTTTTTCATTCGAGAAGTTAATATAAGCAAATATGGAGATTCTCCATTCCGTCAAGACTGTGTTACAAGTTTGTTTCTTCGTATTTCATGTTTCATTTCATTCCATTATTCATAATTGATATGCTTCGTTATACTTTAGTACGACCACTACTATAACGAAAGGATTTTGGTTTTCTACAATTGTTTATTGTCTTTCCTCTGCACCAACTATCAGCGGGTGTAAGACCAATATGCACTTTCAAAATCCTATATATATTCTTTGCTATGTCAGTTATTTCTTTACTAATTTCCTCTTCTGTTTATATGTGAGTTTTCTCTTTAACAGGAACCTTGCTTTATATGCAGCTAAATGTATTTCTCTCATCTCACACCTTTTATTAAAATATAATACAGTTACGGGAAAGAGCCTTCAATTTTCATTTCTATTTTGTTCCTAAAACACAAAATTCTCTTTTATTCGACCCAATCGAGACATCTTTTAATCTCTCTTTAAATCCTTTCATACTCTTACTGTTCCTCCATGATTGTCCCTGCAACAACACAGCCTAATATCGAACCCGGACTATCGAATCAAACACATATTGCCTTAAACCTTTTTGACATAATCCTTAAAACTGCTAATAACCAGGATGAACTTGAACGTTCACGGGCAGCCATCGAACAAGATATAACTACTCAGGAACAGTTGGAAGCTAGACAACGCCAACGTAGGAATCTTCCCTAGTTTCCTTTACCGAAGGTTGACGTTACCCTCATACCCATTTCTCACCTACTTTCGGATGCCTTGACACTGTACTTTTAATCCTTAAGTACAGACTCAGGAACAACATCTTTCTGGCGCTGTTGTCGGGGACCGAAGTTACGAAATCCTTTCCCTGGGAGAACGACATTTATTTCGTTGAAAGTGCTACTCCTTGATAGTGAACATTGAGTACACACAATTTTAAGGCTTTTTCAATCTTTCACTTGGCGACTCCACGAAAAAATAAACTGGCATTCGGTAGAAGGAATACTAGACAGAACCCGGATGGTAAGTTGATTATGCCTGTTACTGATCCCGAGAAAATTTTAAAGACTAAAAACCCACTTTTAAAGACTAAATGCCATTCAGAACCTTCTACTTCACGCAGTCCTCTGTTTGATACTAAAGATCTGACGTCAAACTTATCTGAAATTAGGAGTGAGATTCATTCGACTTTCCCATCCGTACACAAGGAAAAAGGTCCTCTAGAAAGTTCGTCGACAGTTGACGTACCAGCTTTTCTTCGACAGAATTTCCCGATCTCGCCTGATTCCAAAAAGTGTGTTACACACTCATTTTCTACACCCGAATCGATGGCAGCCGCCGGAGGAGGTGGTGGAGGCGCTCCTGGAGGAGGAGGTGGAGGTCAAGGGCATGTCCCTCCTCCCAGAGTATTCGAAAAAGTAGCAGCAAGATACGCTCCCCTGGTTTTGCCCGTCCCCCTTCATGATCTTCCTGAAAATTACATCAAAAACCTTCCTAAGTTCACTGGGGAGGGAGATCTAACCGCAGCTGAGCATATAAATTTCTTTGACCAATTCACAGACGTTTGTGGTATCGAGCACGAAGATGTCTATTCGAGACTCCTTTTCCAGACCTTTGAAGGACATGTCCGAACTTGGTTTCAGAACCTACCCGCGGATTCTATCCGGACATATGACGCTTTGGAAGATGCTTTCCTCAGACAATGGGGAGAACGAAAAGATCACTTATATTATCTTACCGAGTTTGGGTCCCTAAAGAAAAAGAACTCAGAAACAGTCATGGAATTTATTCTGATATTTAACAAACTGTATAATAAGATTCCAGCCGCGGTTAAACCCTCCGAACCCTCAGCCAAAGTAACCTTCGCGGGAGCTTTCGAGCCGGATTTCGCACTACTTTTGCGAGAAAGAAGAGGATCCAACCTAAATAGAATGCAAGACGATGCTATCGAAATAGAATCTAATATGATGGCTTCAGGTAAATTAAAGGCTAAAGTAGAAACTGTCAACCGCGAAAATAGACGCTATAGAGAAACAGCGGGTCCTTCGGGGTCAAATAGATACACTGATGACAGAGTAGATGATATGGCCTGAGTAATTAAAGAATTGTCCAACAAAATCTCTAGGATGGAGTTGGACCAGGTTAAAGATGATTCTTCTAATAAAAAGGACTTCAGGAGAAACCCAAATCCCCAAAATCAACAGAGACAAATAAAGAACAAGGATCAAAAAATACAAGCTCCATTAAAGAACGAAAATTTTATAGGAGCAAACGACTTCCAAGATTTCGGAGATTCGGAAGATGAAGTCGTGAATTTTGGTGATGACTGTTCGCAGCCGTATCTGACTCGTGAAGACTATGAAAAATCTTTGAACACCCCACGAACGTCTAATGAGGATGAAGAAGGTGATCACACTGATCCCTGTGTATCTCAACCAGAAGCATAGATGATAATGGCCGAGTTTCAACCAAAGTACAACCTAATATCTAAGAGTAATCCCACCTCAACGAACCAACCTAAGAAAATCCTTCAAAAAGGTCAAGCTTATGAACCTCCTTCTGAAGAGACCTTGTTATCCAGCAACAAAACCAAGATAGCAAGCACTCAAGAGTCCGAGGTGAAAAAAGTTGAAACTCAAACACAAGAAACCGAACCAATAGATAAAGTTACGTCTTCAACTAGGATCACGTGTGATAAAGCGATCCAGACAAGTAAGTTGGAAAGAAAAAATTTGGAAGTCTCAACCAAAGAAACGGATAAGGTAAACACATCCTTCAATTTTGAAAATGAGTTAAACAAAATTAAGATACCGATTCCTTTGGTAGAATTAGCAAAAAATCCCACTTATCGGAAGCAAATCGCCAAAGCGATGGGTGTGTATGAGCTAGAAAGTCAGTCTGATGTTATAAACCTGGAAGATGAAAGACCTAACATCACCTTTGGTCCCCATTTTGAAGGATCCAAAGACAACATCGCTCCTTTTTATATCACCCTGAACATACATGACCAGTTGTTGCATAATTGTATGTTAGACTCCGGAGCTTCTCATAATGTTACGCCCAAAATTATTATGGAGAAGCTAGGTCTCCAGATCACAAGACCTTATGGGAATCTGTACTCTTTTGATTCGAGGAAGGTTAAATGCATGGGAATGATAAAGGATCTCGTGGTTACCCTGGCACAAGTCCCTGTTAAGAGTATCCTGATGGACGTGGTTATCGCCGATATCCCCCCTAAATATGGTATGCTATTATCTAGGTCATGGGGAGCCAAATTGGGGGGTTCTCTTCAGTTAGACATGTCTTATGCCACGATCAATGTGTTTGGTGGTCAGTTTACTCATTTATACAGGGAAACAAGATTAGCATACACGGTCAGTGACCCTCAAAACCGTCATAACTTTCCCATTTACATAGCGGACCAAGATCTGGGAAACTGCATCTTGTCTTTTGATGATGGTCTGGTTGGTTGCCTGGAAGAAATCGATGCAAAGAAAGAAGAGTTAAGCCCCTTGACAGAAGAGTTGTGTAATACTGGTATATGGAAAATGTATTTCGATGGTGCTTCGTCTTCCAAGGGAGCTGGTGCTGGGGTACTTTTGGTAGCACCTGAAGGTAAGTTCATTGTTCCTTTCTCTTATTGTTTGCAGTGGGACATAGATTACACTAACAACGTATGTGAGTATGAATCATTGATCTTAGGATTAGAAGCTGCCAAGAAATTGAATATAAAAAACTTGGAGGTATACGGTGACGCGGAGTTGATAGTAAGACAAGTGAACCGACAGTACCTAGCCAAGCATCCCAGACTAAGAACCTACAGAAATTGTGCTTGGGATTTGATGGAAAACTTTTTCTCATCTGTAAAGGTCCATTTTATCCCTCGCGCAGAAAATCTACATGATGACGCATTGGCCAAGGCAGCTTCAACCTTTTCTCCTCCCACGACCGTCAAACTGAAATATCACATTGAAATCAGATACAAACTGTCTATACCAGACAATATCCGACACTGGCAGGTTTTCGAAGATGACGAACAAATCAAGAAATTTCTTACAGCAGTAGGTGAGTTCTCTGAAACTCATCCAGACCAAGAGAATCAAAATGACCCGGCGTGGATTATGCAAGAAGAGGAAGATCATGAAACCTTCCGAGAAAAAATAGCGGATCATCGTATGTTGGTCCTTAAAAACAACCAAATTCCGAAAGGCTTAATTCCTTTAGAAAGACTTTTCGATCAAAATGACGTACCTGTGAAATCCACTTTGCAGCCCCAACCAGAAGAAGTGGAGGACTGCGATATAGGAACTGAGAAAGAATCCAGGATAGTAAAGATATCTAAGTTCCTCCCTCCCAAAGTAAAATTCTAGTACAGAGACCTACTCAAACAGTACAAAGATGTTTTCGCCTGGTCCTATGATGAGCTTAGAACGTATGACACTTCCATAATAGAACACAAGATACCTTTGAAGCCCGGGGTCAAGCCGTTTAGGCAAAATCTTAGGAAAATTAACCCCATTTTGTTGCCCGTGATCGAAAAGGAAGTTAAGAAGCTTTTAGACGCGAAAATAATCGTACCTCTGAGGTACTCAGACTGGGTGGAAAATATGGTCCCAGTCAGGAAAAAGAACGGAGAAATCAGACTGTGTGTGGATTTCCAAAACTTGAATAAGTCTTCTCTCAAGGATAATTATCCGGTCCCCAAAATGGACCACATCCTAGAAAAGGTAGTTGGAGAAAATCGAATGTATATGATAGATGGGTTCTCTGGGTATAACCAAATCGCCATGAACGAGCAAGACAGAGAAAAAACTGCTTTCACCACACCATGGGGTACATTCATGTATGACAAAATGCCATTTGGTTTGATGAATGCAGGGGCTACATTCCAGCGCGCTATGGATATCACTTTCGTAGGAGAAAGAGACAAGTTCGTAGTCATCTACCTCGACGATTTGACAGTTTTCTCTAAAACCGATGAAGAACATTTGATCCATCTAAAACAGACTTTCGAAAAATGCCGCAGGTATGGTCTGTCTTTGAACCCGAAGAAATCACATTTCGCTATGCGGGAAGGTAAGATTTTGGGGCATATCGTATCTAAGGATGGGATCAGAATTGATCCTAAGAGGATTGAAGCAATAGAAACTATAAATATTCCCATAAACGTAAAAGAGATTCAATCTTTCTTAGGTACAATTAATTTTTTACGAAGGTTTATCCCCAATTTTGTTGAGATTGTCAAATTGATCACATGAATGTTGAAGAAAGATAGCAGAGTAAATTGGACGACTGAGGCTAAAGCATCGTTCGCGCATATTAAAAAAGTCATCAGCGAGGCACCTGTGTTAGCAAGCCCAGATTACTTGAAAGATTTCCTTATCTTCTCGTTTTCTTCTGAGCATACTATCGCCGCAGTGCTCCTGCAAAAGGATGATGAAGGATTCGAACGGTCGATCGCGTTTTTTAGCAAGAGCCTTAGAGACGCAGAACTGAAGTATGAAATAATAGAAAAACAGGCGTACACAATGGTGAAAGCGCTAAAAGCATTCAGAACCTATGTACTGCATTCAAAAATTATCGCATACGTGCCAACCAGTGCTGTGAAAGATATATTGGTACAGCCATATAGTGACGGAAAATGAGGGCGTTGGCTCGCTAAAATACAAGAATTTGATCTGGAAGTCAAGCCGACTAAATTGATAAAGGGGAAGGGGCTGGCCAAACTCTTGGTCGAGTCCAACCTTAGAGCCCTTGATATTAATTGCCTCCAAGAAGAAGAAGGAGACACACACCTGCACGAGCCGGATGACCAGACAGATCCAAGAAAGATTGAGGAAAAGTTCATATCGTCGGGCTGGTACAAAGACATCGTGTTCTACTTGTTGAACCTGAAGTTCCCATATGGACTATCATCAGCCAAATTCAGAACTTTAAAACTCCACGCGGTAAAATATTGCATCACCGAAAACCAGCTATACTGGAAGGATCCACTTGGGTTCCTACTAGTCTGTTTGGTTGAGTCGGAAACTCCACGGGTTATAGAGGAATTTCATGAAGGAGTCTGTGGAGGACACCACGCATGGAGAGCCACAGCCTACAAGATCTTGAGGTCCGGATACTATTGGCTGAAACTATTTTCGGGCGTCAATGCCAAAGTGCGTGCCTGCAACCCGTGTCAAATATTCACTGGTAAACAAAAACTCCCTGCACTACCACTCGTTCCAGTTAAAACTGAAGCTCCATTTCAACAATGGGGTTTAGAATTTATAGGGGAAATTAATCCCCATTCCAGTGCTCAGCATAAATGGATTCTAACAACTACGGATTATTTTACTAAGTGGGTGGAAGCCATTCCAACCAAAAGGGAAACAGATTCGGTGGTAATCGATTTCTTGGAGGACAATATCTTGTCAAGATTCGGGTGTCCCTGAAAAATAATTATTGATATTGCCCAGGCCTTCAAATCTATGGCCATGATCAGTTTCTGTCAGAAGTATAATATCGTTCTCGGCCATTCCATTACATATTACCCTCAGGGGAATGGATTGGTCGAATCATCTAACAAGAGCCTGGTGAACATAATCAAGAAAGTACTGGATGAAAATAAAAGGTCATGGCATGTGCACTTAAAATACGCATTATGGGCAAACTGCATCAGCACTAAAAGGTCTACCGTCATTTCGCCTTTTCAAATGGTCTATGGCACGGATGTTGTTCTACCTATAAACCTAGCATTACCAGTGATGAAGTTATGGCAGGATCAAAACGAAGAACCCAATCATGTAACCAGGAGAATTAATCAGCTATCGAGGTTCAACAGCATAGAGTGGAAGTCGATGATAAAATGTAGAAGTATCAAGATGATATGAAAGCATTATTCGACCTCAAGGCAAAAGACAAAGAATTCCTCCCAGGTGACTTAGTATTAATATGGGATGCGAGAAGGGAAGAAGCCGCGAAGCATAGCAAATTTGACCACCTTTGGTATGGACCATTCAGGGTCTCGGCTCCAGAAGGGAAAAATTCTTTTCTTCTGGAAAATATAGACGGAGAAGTCGTCAGTGCCCCTGTCAACGGGCGATATCTGAAACATTACATGACATAACAGTTGTAAAAAAAAAAAAAAAAA
>SNQJ01S0101947.1:15259-25702 GCA_010110895.2 Picea sitchensis
TCTAATTGTTGGTTGCAAGCCACTAAGGATGTCTTTGTAGGTTTCCTTTTCCCTTTCTTCTTTATTAGATTTCCTTCCTCTGCTTGCTTTTTTGGGAGTGATAATTTATTCACTAGCAGCCATAGAGTCGCTATCTGAGGAAACCTCTCCTGGTTCCAGTCTGGGCTTCCTTCCTTCTCTGTGGCATCCTTTTCCTACCCCTCTTCCCTTTCGGGCACTGGCTGATATCGAGCTCATGGGGGAGTCTTTTCTTGCATTTCTAAATCAATTGGATGGGCTTCCTTTGGTTCATCTCCAACCGTTTTCTCTGGTTTCTCTTGATCTAACCCTCTGAGACTGTTCCCTGCCGTGGTAGCCTCTATCCAATTTCCTTGCTCCTTGGTCTGTGTTGTGGTTGTCTTTTCATTCTAAGATCATTTTGTCTTGAATGATGTTTTCCCTTTTCTGGGTTGTTGCTATCCTTCTGTGTCTTCCTTCTCTTTGCTAGAGCTTTTTGGGCAGTTTTGTTGGAAGTGACCGTATTCATGGCATCCCCTGCACTTGAAAGGTAGATGTTCGTAGTTGAGCTTCTGATAATGCTGCCAATCTCCAACCTTTAACTTGATTGCATCAGGAAGGCCAACCTCTAGATCCACTTCTACGCAGATACACGCATAGGAGTATTGGTCTTTGGGGTCTACCCTGTCAATATACTGCTCGAGCCCATTCCCTATTACTTGGAGTGACCTGGGATTCCAATAGTGGAGTGGGAGATTGGGTAGCCTAACCCAGAATGGAACATCCTTGGGCACTTCCAATGTAGGGTTGAAGCTTGGCATCCATCGGTTCATTTATAGTCCTTGTGTTCCCATAAAATACAGGCCATTCCTGAATATTAGATCTATGTCTTCCTGTGAGATGAATTCAAAGATGAAGAATCCTCTTCCCACTGCATAGCAAGTGACGTTGTTCCGAATCAACAGACATCAGTTCCTTTGGATCCAGTTATCTCTAGATCTGGTTGACGGCCATAAGCCCATGAATTGGCCTACCAGTCCACGGTCAGACAGAGAGATTGCAACCCGCATAGGGTGGTCCGACGGTATTTCAATTTCAGGGATCGAGTCAAGCTTCTTAACGAAGCTAGGCGGAGTTGGTGGGGGAAGTTTCTTACCTTGGGCGGCCAGGAGCTTGCGGAAGGAGGCTTCAGCAGAAGGAGGGGGCGGCTCCCCTCCTCTCAATGCTTCCATCGTTGCAACTGAAACACATCAGATCTGGAACCCTAGGCGGGCTTTAGAGCAACGTGCTTGCATTTTTTCTGGATCAATTGTTGATAAAATCATTTCCTTTGATTTTAATTTTTGATCCCCTTAAATTTTTGTTTTCTTAGTCTCCTTTGATTAATCCCTTTTAACACAATTCTTTTTAATTTATAATTTATATTTTATCTATTTCCTTCTATCACTTTATCCAGTCTCAAACAACTTTATTCTAGAATTAAAGAGAATGGATACTCTATTTCCAGCTTTGACTAATTTTAGTCTTTTTCTACTAATCATTTTTCCATAACCTCCTTAATTACTTTTATTAATTGAATAATTACTTTAGTTTATAATTATTTTATTATTTTAATAATTCATTATTATTATTAGTTTATAATGACTTTATTATTCCTATCCTCTTTTTTCTCAACGACTATAACTTTTAACGGTCAATCACCAATATGCTTCTTTAAATACCTAACCCAACACTCTTTTCATTCATACGAGATTCATTTGTCCTTGAAGATGGGTGGGGTGTCCACTCAAAACGTTGGACGTTTCAATAAGCACTCTACACAGTTAAACTCTGGAAGGAATACACAACAACATTCCCAAGAATCCTACTCTCCACATTTGTAAACAAACTAGAAATAATGGAGAAAGACTTAATGAGTTTGATAGAATCCTTCCAGCCCATGAGAATGTCTCCCGAATCACCTGCAATATCTAGAGAAATAAATTCCCAACCTTTAAACAAGAGCTTCATTGCACTACAAACGGTTTCCCCCTCCCCATCGTTTCTTGAACTAGTAAAACATCAGGATTGACTTGATCAACCAATCACTTCATAGCCACATTTTTTAGTCTAGCTACCTAGACCTCTTGCATTTACTGAGAGAATCATCATTTGGAAACAGAAAGAGGGGCTTTTGGTCCCGTAAGGACCCCGTTGATTAAAGACTATCTTCCCTGACAAGCTTTTCGTGAATATTTTTATTGTGTGTGCTTCAAATGGGACTTCCTCTCAGCGCTACCAGAAATGGAGCTTCCTCCAAGGTCTACACCCAAACCAAATGAAAAGGAAGAAGATTTTTATTTTTAATATTTTTAATATAGCAATCGAAGTATATATAAATGCATGAATTTATGTTAAATTATTTTTTATATCATCATCTGCAAAGTTTAAGATGATTTGCTATCAAAGTCCTTAAAAGAACTATGATTCTATATTATTATATAGCTATAACTTACTATAAATTATTATAAGATGGTCTACTTTATAGATTATTATAAGATGGTGTATTGGAACCTTTATCTCTCACCATAATTGTTGATGTAAATTGCCTTCTGTGTGTCATGGCCATAACATATAAATATGAGATTTGTTTTTTTTTTTATCAATTTATTAAAATTGAATAAAGATTTTGTTTAAGATTATTTCCTAAATTTTGATAAAAAGTTATTTTAAATTTGAAAAAGGAATTTATTATTATATTTGTTAAATTTCATTGAGAGATTTGTTTAAGATCAATTTCACAAATATGAAAAATCATATGACCTTTTCCATAACATAATTTGTAACACATATACATATTGTATATTTTTTTATACATATGTGTATTGTATATATATACATAATAGTAAATTAAATAGACTTCATATAGTTGTTTGGCAATTGTTCATATATATATATATATATATAATTCAATGCCATTTTTAGGTTCATTGACATTAACAATGCAATACAACTAATATATGAAAAGAAATTGCAAAATGTATGAACAGATGGAACCCCAATCAATGGATCTCACCCACACCAAGTACAAATAATTTTATTATATATATATATATATATATATAAAGTTTACTTTCTAGAATTACAAGGGACAAATAATTACACACACTCTTAAATGTCGATGTCATTTTTATAATTCAAATAAATTTTAATGTAATTTTTATCCATTTTCTTTTTTTAAACTTTATATGATTATTAAATTTAATGAAAAACATTTCAAAGTTTGATAACTTAGTTAATAAATCATCATCTATAAATTTCAGGCTCATCTGCTATCAATGTCGTTAGAATCAGTATAAATCACCATTTACAAAGTATAAAACAAGATGATTTCCTATAAATGTTCTTAGAACAAGCATAATTTGCAACACATAAATCAAGCATATTTTCTTCAATGTCCTTAGAACAAGTATAAATTATCATTTGCAAAGTTCAAGATGATTGTCTATCAATGTCCTTATAACAAGTATAAATTATTAAATTATTTGCTATCAATATCCTTAGAACAAGTTAATCAAGTATATTTACTATCAATGTCCTTAGAACAAGTATAATTCCTCATCTGCAAAGTTTAAGATGAGATGACATTTCCAAGTTGCAATGTGACGAACATTTCCTAATGTTGCAATGTGATAAACATTTCCTAATGTAAAAGTGATGGACATAACCCTGATGTTTCAATGTGATGAACATTTCCTAAAGCCGCAATGTGATTGACATAACCCTTTTGTTGCAATGTGACGAACATTTCCTAACATCGCAATGTGACAAACATTTCCAAACGTCACAACATGATGAATGTACCCTATGGTCTCAATGTGACGTACACAACCCAATGTCGCAATGTGACAAACATAGCCCAACATTGCAATGAGATGAACATTACCTTGCGTCGCAATTTGGTGAACATAACCCACTATTAGAATGTGATGAACATATTCCAACACTACAGGAACCTTGTGTGCACTGCAATTTAGGCCCCTCTATTGTTCTAAAGCATTAGATACAATCCAATTTCGAAGGAAAAACATAGAACCCATTGAACCCTTCCTTGAAAAGTTTAATTCCTATAGTAGCATCCCACCTCCAAATCACACCCCCAAAACCTAAAAATTTGTCTAAGAAAAACACCATAGCCACTACCTCCACCCAACTAGAATACACATCGATATGCTTGTGATCCTTTAGCATTCTAGACTTGGATATAACCCCCATCTCCATAAAGGATAGAGACTATTGAAAATCCATGCTGCATTACATTTCTTCCACCTAGTTTGATGGGTGGTATGTGATACTCAAAGAAGGAATGTGTCATGAGATGGTTGGTTGGAAGTTTTAAAGTGAAATGATGGTTCATCATCAAAACAAAAGCACCTCTTAGTTTTATCAAAAATATTGAAAATTATCAATTGAGTACATAAAAAATGCCATGAATATAACTAGATCATCTAACAATGTATCTAGTATCGAAACAAGTTAAAAAACATGTTACATTTATTCATATATCAAAATAGATAAATCTAAAACATCCTTTACACCACAAATCAAGTGTACTGCTTTCTATCAAAATTCTGATTACTTCAATAGATGGTAGATGGTTATGCGGAGGGGAAAACACCATTTTTTTCCATCGAAAAAACTACTTCTACATCTTCATTAAAGTAAATTCACCTTACACCAATATAATTGACTCTCTAAAAAAAACATTAATAACCCTAAATAATTTGATCTTCCATGATTCCTTAAATAAATTCACCTTGCACCAATATGATTATTAACTCTCTAAGATAAGACATTAATAACCCTAAATAATTTGATATTCATGATTCCTTAAGTAAATTCACCTTGCACCAATATGATCGACTCTAAGACATAACATTAATGACCCTAAATGATTTGATCTTCCACGATTCATTTGAAATTTTCACCGAATAGAGTAAGGGCTTCATTAGATCACGGTACGTGTAAGAGATTATCTAACATAACATTTGAAATATTACTTTAACGAATCATGATATATAAATTTTCTATATAAATATCAAATTAAGTTAGGACAAAAAGAAGCACACTATATATTGAATTTTTGAAGTACAATGTCCACTCATGAAATATTTAATGACACTTTTCTTAGTTTATTTAATTTATGACTTTAAGTGAAAAAGTATTTTTTTAAAGCATAATGTTAAAAGAAAAATAAAAATAAAAACGTAAGGAAAAAACTTGCAATAAACGCTATGAATTCATAAAGAGTAGTAAAAATGTGTTGTCTGTAGAAAATGAATAAAGAGTAATATGAGAGCCTCCATGCGGTAAGAGAGCTCTGTAGCGAAACAACATTTAATAGTGCACTTGACCACCCTCTTCTTGATTTCTCTCGATAGTTTGCATGTCGACCTAAACACCACAACAACCCTATTATCGATCTCTCTACTTTATATGATACAATTTATTGCCTAATCCTTTCTCACACACTTGATATTTGTAGTAATTAACATGGTATGAGGTTTGGAGCAATTGACATTTATCGACATACTTGATATCAGAGGTTTGGAGCAATTTAGTTTCAAGGGTTAGTTCAATTGGCAAGACATGCACACACTTCCTCGTGTTACGGGGGAGGTTGGAGGTTACGAGTTCGACCTTAGCTAGAGTCCCCGGGGTTGTGGCTTTATCACTCCCATATCATCCACTATGTAGGAAAGTATCGGGGTGAGTTTCCCGTGAATTAATTTCTTGTTAGAAAAAAAAGAGGTTTGAAACAATGACATATATCGACACACTTGATATTTGTCGTAATTGACATAATCAGATTTAATATTTGTAGTAATTGACATAGTGAGAAGTTTGGAGCAATTCACATATATGGATTTTTCTCTTAAGTAAATCAACATATTCAAAGGGAACTTCATGATTTATCCTCTTTTGTGAGAAGTCAATTCAAACATTAAATTTACTTATATAGAAAATGGAATGTTTCTCATTAGTTCATGGAATATATAATGGATTGATTCCATTATTTCATGAAATATATAATGTAATGTGTATGAATGTTATGGGTGATGGTCAAGTGGTATTAAGTTGTAGCATGAAAATGGTCCATAGAGTAGCAAAGAAGGTGCTATAGAAATGCAACATATAAGAAATGAAGTTGTTGATTAGAATCTTGGTGTCGTGGAAAGGTTAACCGACATTTCACAATTTTGTAAGATTCACATAGAAATGAAGAATCTATGTCATTGAGCATAAAATGTGAGTAGGTAAACAATTTGTTAAATACAATTTCATTTATTGATTATATGGAGAAAGATTAACATTCCTTTCTATTGAAAATCATTTGATAAAACTTATTACATCATCCCAATTAAATTGTGTGGTCTTAGAAACTAGGATTTATAATGTTCATAAAAAAATAACAAAAAAACCATCATGGATTAATAACAATGAAGAGAAGAAATATATTTACCATCACTAAATGGATTAGCACCTATGGTACTAATGCATTGAATCTCTAAAACAACACAACATTGCCACATCACATTTATGTTACTCACCCTATTCCATATGCACAAACACAAGACCACTACATCACACCCAAAGTCAACTTATACATGTGGAAGAGTACAAAGGTGCTCACCCTATTCAATATGCACAAACACAAGACCACTACATCACACCCAAAGTCAACTTACACATGTGGAAGATTACAAAGGAAGATAAGGATTTACAAACCAATAGTAAATATCAAATCATAAACATCACACCCAAAGTCAACTTATACATATGGAAGATTACAAAGGGAGATAAGGATTTACAAACCAATAGTAAATATCAAATCATAAACATGTATAAGATTACAAAGGTAAAAAAGTCTTACAAATAAATAATAAATATCAAATTATTTAAAAAAAATTAAGATCTCATCTCCAAAAAAATTTCTTAAAAAAAAAATACATGTAATAAAAATTGAAACATGATAATTTACAATATAACCTTAATTTTCAATATCACCTTTATTCAAATAATAATTTCATTAATACTCCTACCAACCCAAGGATTCTTTACAAACCCTAACCCACCAAGCCCGTGAACTCTATGAAGGACGAATATTTATTGGTTATTTGGCTTATCTTTTGAAATTTCTTGAAAACAAGTCAAGGTCTCTTCACTAGAAGAATAATCTCTTCTTCTTCCCGCTTCCCATTATATCATTCATCTTTTTTTTTCTAATAATATTCATAAGGTGGATTCATCTTTTGACAACTTACAAATGAACCCTGGTCTCTTTAGAGCAAGTGGCAAGGATTTATTCTTTCACTTTTTACATAATATATTTCCTTTTCTCCAAACTTATTTTATTTTCTTGATATACAAAATATTTATTTATTAATATTTTAATGTATTTTATCATAATTTAATATAATCAATTCTTGATTATTTTACCCATCTATAGCATGGATTCGGCCTTCTCAAAATGGGTTTAACTATGCTCTTTCAAAGTGATCATTGAACTTACCAATCACCTTTAACTTTATTGGATTATCCATAACTAGCTCCACTCATCATGGTGCAGACCACTATCACTCCTAGTATTGCGAATGTTATAGAGTTAATTACATGCCCCACATCCTAGGGAAGGAGGCAATTACACCCTCACATTTTATTACGAATGTTATAGAGTTAATTACATCCCCACATCACATCCTAGGGAAGGAGGCCATTACATCCTCACATTTTATTATAGGCATGTTAGGTACTATCCATGTGCCATAAGGACATTGATCCTTCTATGTCCCTTTCTTAGATACCAAGATCAATGGAGGATGTATTGTAACATCTCAACCTTTTTAATGTTGGGGAAATAATTTTTGAATTGTGTATAGTATTTAAAGCATGTAGAAACTATGTAAATATACAATTTTATACAAAATAATAATGGAAAATACACATGCAACATACATAGGAAAAACTCATAAGAATAAATGCATAAATAAAGTTGCACTATGTAATTTAACACACAATTGACACTTATCTTTAATAGAAATTCTACCAACTATGTGCATACTTTCCACGATTTTCCTAGCCTTAGACCACATTGCTCAGTAGTGGGTCACCTCCGAGCTGGGACTAAACTCCACTCGGGAAAATGAATTCTTAACCAGGCTGATGTATCTCAAACCACAGGAAAAATGCTCTCACAGGTGCCAACTCAATATGATAGCCTACAGTCCCTCATTCCCCACATGCCTGTCCCACCCCAAGAAATGTGCCCCTTCTCTGCTCAACAATCCTTCGACTGCCCCATTTCCTTTCTGGGGCTTCAGCAACAGGTCAGATAAGAAGTCTCAAAGCCCCGTGGCTTTAGTTTGGCACCTTCGGGAAAGTAATTACCAGCAAGTCTCTCACCTAGAGAGAGTTGCTCACAAGCCTAACAACTCGTCTCTGATACCATATTGTAACATCCCTAGCCACCCCAGTGCTGGGGAATGCCACATGAAATAATTTTCGAACTGTGTATAATATTTAAAGCATGCAGAAACTATGCAAATACAAAGTTTTATACAGAATAATAATGGAAAATACACATGCAACATACATAGGAAAAACTCATAAGAACAAATGCATAAATAAAGTTGCAACATGTAATTTAACACACAATTAGCACTTATCTTTGATAGAAAGACCACCAACTGTGTGCAGACTTTCCACGGTCCTCCCAACCTTATACCACACTGCTCAGTAGTCTCAGCAGTGGGTCACCCCCAAGCTGGGATGAAACTCCATCCGGGCAAAGGAATTCTTAACCAGTCTAATGTATCTTAGACCACAAGAAAAATGCTCTCACAATTGTCAAATCAATCTGATAGCCTATAGTCCCTCATTCCCCACATGCTTGTCCCACTCAAGGAAATGTGCCCCTTCTGTGCTCAACAGTCCTTCGGATGTCCCATTTCCTTTCTGAGGCTTCAACAACAAGACGGACAAGAAATCTCAAAAACCTGAATGATTATTTTACTCCACCCCTATACATGAACTTGGCCTCAACAACCATCTCAAACTATTTCCCTTTTATCTATTCATCACAAAACCAATCCATTTCCATGTGCAAATCTATGCATGACACATACACTTTCCAATAAGCACAAGTATGATGTTTTAAACAAATAATAAATGATAGTTATTGATATCCTACTCGCTATTAATTTAGAATATGACCATATGTGCATAAAAGTGAGAGATAACATATGGTACCAGAGTCATTCTCTTTAAATTCGTGTGAAAGAATCTTACTTGCCACCATATTGCAAGCCTCCTTATCTAAGTTGTTTGCAGTAAAGGTGTGTTCTTGGTAGATATGTATGATTTGAATTTGTTGAAAGATGAAGCTAGGTGTTGTTCCATTGAGAGAAGGTTTGTGAAAATAATATGTTGGTTTTGAGTGTGATACCAGTTCATGCACATATGATAAATAGTTGGTGCAAGTCTCATGTATGTTGCATGACACATACACTTTCCAATAAACATCAAGAAAAGTTCTTTTATATACTAATAATAAACATACATACATCAAGAAAAGTTTTTTTATATAATGATAATAAATGATAGTTATTGATATTCTTCTTGTTATTAATTTAAAATTTGACCATATGTGCATTATGCATATCTAGTAAAGTGAGAGATATCACATGGTGTTGGAACCATTCTCTTTGAATTCATGCAAAATAATCTTACTTGCAACTATATTGCAAGCCTCCTTATCTAAATATTTTGTAGTAAAGGTGTGTTCTTGGTAGATATGCATATGTGCATTATGCATATCTAGTAAAGTGAGAGATATCACATGGTGTTGGAACCATTCTCTTTGAATTCATGCAAAATAATCTTACTTGCAACTATATTGCAAGCCTCCTTATCTAAGTATTTTGTAGTAAAGGTGTGTTCTTGGTAGATATGCATGATTTGAATTTGTTGAAAGATGAAGTTAGGTGTTGGTTCATTGAGAGAAGGTGTGTGAGAATGATATGTTGACTTTAATTGTGGTTGTTCATCTAGTTGAATACCATCTTCGAATTTGAGTATACAACTATCTTTTCTATATGATTTTTAATAGCTGAATTTAGGGTGATGAGGATCTACAATTCAACGAAGTTACTTGTGATGATGAAAATTATGATCATTTTCATCCACTTAGACCAACTTTTTTCTATTAGACCTTAAGAAATAATAATAAGGAAATAATTGGTTTCATCTAACATCTTGTTTCTACGATCAAGAATATTGGGTCGAAGATTTTCTAAATATCCTTGGTTTCGTTGATTTAACAAGTTATGAAGATCAATAGTGTTACAAATATTTTGAAATTGATATATAATATGGGAATATGCAAAACATTCTAAGAGAAAGTTATTG
>SNQJ01S0101948.1:0-30662 GCA_010110895.2 Picea sitchensis
AGCTAGGGTGCGAACTTGCTCTCAAGCTTGGAAAAAGATGAAGTCTCGATGGTTCTAGAAGGGAATCTTCTAGAAGAATGGGTTGGCATTCGAATGGTTATCCTTTTACTGGTTTCCCTGATATTGTGAGATCATTCTTATCCAAGTAACCATCTCATCCTCTCTTATATATTGATGGAATTCTCATGGAAAAGGTTAAGCAAGATTCATTGGAGAATTGGTGAAAGAATTGTGTGAAGGACCTAGCTTGAACAAGAGCTTGGAGACTCTGGCAAGTCTATCAAGAGGGATTTGATCTTCTTCATGCAAGGATCGAGCAAGTGTGTGTGTTGGAACCGAGATCCACTGAAAGGAATCTTGCGACATCAAGGCGATCAATTTGTATCTTCTACTTTCGATTAATATGATATAGTGGCATGTCCTTTTCCCATAAAGTCATTCTTAATTTATTGTGTAATTCCTTGATCATACGCATAAGTTGACAGTTGAATATATTTTTCTATCTTCACTTTGGTTGGTTTGTGTTGTCTTGGTCTTGACCTCACGAGAGAACCAGAGCGAAGCAGGAGCAACAAAGACCCTAGGAAGAGACACAAAGGTATGTTACTTGTTCCTCCCTACTAGCTAATTCAATGGTCATAACTTAGGGAAAGAGTCATGTCATGTCCTGTTTTGTTCTAGATCCAGGTGGATCTAGGGAGATCTGTTAGTGTCTGCACCTACCGATTAGTCCGATAACACCTATCCCTACAATTCAATTGAGTTCATTGTCTTCTCAACTTCCCTCTAAATCTCATTCCATACTTCGATAATTTCATTGATTACACAACCGCAATTAAAGTTCTCACCTTCACGATTCTTATCTTCAAGCTTAAGAACCATACAAATACATAACAACTCAGTATCTAATAGTCTTTAAATGAAGGTAAATATTCTCAAATATCTTTGTTTTAGCATTAGCATGCCAGTAAATGTTGATAAGAGTAGGGTTATGAAAATCAATTCTAAGAAACCAATTACCCTAATTTTACTTATGATAGAGTAAGTTAATTTGTACAAGTATCTTGGAGTTGACCAACATCACAAGCTCAACTAGAACTATAATATGTAAAAAATGATTAATGGAGGTTGAAAATCTTATTTCAGTTTGCAAACGACTATAAAGAAGTAGATTTTTTGTTCTGGGAGAAAGAAAGATCCATCTTAATACCCTTTTGATATAGGAGTATCCTTGGCCAAGCATGTTATCCTCCATGCATTTAAATTCTCAAATAGGTGTGAAAGACTTAAAATTACTTCAAATACAAGTTTTAAGACTTTAGCATACCTACTTTTCCTTAGGCATGCATTTTAGAATCTCTAGGTGTGCATTTCCCAAATTGTGGAAATAAGGGCAATTTTGTTTTTAAGCACAATAAAATGTAGGAGTGGAGTCATGGAACAAGATAAAAAGGGTTTGTAGATAACTGAATGGGGAACTAAAATAATAATTTAAAATTTAATTTGTGTCCTCGACATAACCTCAACATTCATTTTAATGACGATGGTGTACATTATTTGGAAATGTCAAAACAATGTCAGAGGGAGGTTTTGAAGGACAATTGCGTACAATCTAGGATGAATCAAGAAAATTCAAGATATCAACATTGTGCCCAACATGGAGAACTACAAACCGATACAACTAGTTTCCTTATATCATGCATGGGGAATATTTTGGCATGTATTTTGGTAAGGCCTCATAGACTTTCTAGACATTTTGTAAAAAAATGATTTGTTTTTTATGTATTTTTGCACAACTACTACTTTTGAGGCCCAAATTAAAAATATGGGAATGTACAAAGGTGAGGAATGATAAAATACACGATCTACAATTTAAATATCCCAATTTGGACAAGAAATGAACCTTAAGTGTGCATTTTGGTGAAACAAGGCAATTTTTTTTAGTTTCAATAAAAAATGCAAAAGTTACTAACTTGGCAAATTTGATGCAAGCAAATGGAGTTGAATTTGAAAATTATGAGATATGGGTTTTGTTGGCAATGTGAAAACAAAAACATTAACTCTCTCTCTCTCTCTCTCTCTCTCTAGAGGACAATGTCCACATTTTGGCATGCATTTTTTTTTATCCCTCTCCCACATATTTGTACCTTGTTTTTAACAATAGACTTGAACTTTTGAGAAATTAATGAAAATTTGAAATCCTTAAGAAATTTTTAGAAGTGATTGGAATAAAAGTTTTGAGTTTGAATGGTTGGATAGTTGGAAGGAAAAAAAGACCAATGAGTAGAAGCATAAATTATGAATTTGTTAAATGAACAAAGGGGCTTTAGTTCTCTTTCGACTTGGGTTTTTGTAGCATTAGTTGTTGTGGGTTCCAAGGAAACATGGATAGGTTCTCTGAGTATAATGAGGCCCAAGAGAATTGGCCATTGACTCAATAAAGTTTGTAGAGACTATTGTTGAATGCCTTTTATGTAATTGTTTTTGATAAAATACCATGTGTGTGAAATGTTTGTTTAAATTAATGCATTTACAGTTTTGTGGTTTGCGATGAGTTCTTTCACTGTATGATTTTGATCATAGCCCCACTAGGCATTGCATCAAGTTTTATAAAATCAAGTGGATCTTGAGATTGCAGACTCCTAGTTGTAGTAGACAATTCCAACAAAGAGTGTTGGGTAAAATTGTCTCAGAAGGAGTGTGCATGGATCCTGAGAAGAAGTGCAATAGTTCATGGAAATTATAGAGGATTGCAGAGTTGTAGAAGATTGAGTTGTAGAAATGTGGGAAAATATGGCAAGGGTATTTCCATGAGAGAGAGGAAAATTATGTAAACATAACACTGAGTGAGCAACCTACATAAGACAAATAAAAGTAATCTCTCTCTCTCTCTCTCTCTCTCTCTCTCTCTCTCTCTCTCTCTCTCTATATATATATATATATATATAATTCCGTCATAAAATAGGGTTTCATTATAGGGAAAAAACCCCTAAAATAACTTCTACCGTCAGATATGCGACCATATAATGAATGGTCCAGATTGACTATGAAATTACAATATTTTACAAGGCAATTTTTCCAAAAAATTCACTTCGGGAGCGCTTCCCCTGAATCCCCCGCCAGTGGGGGCTAAATTTTTTTTCATCGGCCCCCCCTGGACCTACCTGGAGATAGTTGTTGGGGGGAGATCCCCCCCACACCCCTTGTTAGGGAATGGGGTCCAAGCACGACTAAAATAAACCTCTGAATCAGGAAGATAATCAGGCTCCACAACCCACACAATATCCCACATGCACTAAGGAAATCGACTTCAATGGGTTTATAATGAAGAAGTGAAAGCTCTTAGCTTGAATGTAAAAAAAAGAGCCATGGAACTGTGCGAAGGAGTTAAATTTTAGTGCCAAAATTTTCATTTGTATGGACGACCGAGATTAAAGCTTAGATCTAGATCTAACCAGATCCATGACTAGAAGTAGTCCTGAATTCAGAGTTTGAAACAATGGTAAAATACTTTCACAGTCATAACTATCGGAGGAGGATGTTGACAGAGTAATATGCACTTTGATATAAAGGTATCGAAGAATATTCCATTCTTGGCCTTGATTTTCATGCAAAAAGGAATGCCCAGAGTTCCCGTTCATATGTTAATAAAGGATGGAGGAGATTAGATATTGGATAGAGGTCTATCCAGATCGACGACCAACATCAATATTCATTTGGATTTTGAAACAATGGTAAAAGACTTTCGGAATTATGTATTCGGAGTCGAAAGGATACTCTGACGAAGAGAAGTCTGACCAACGAATGAGATCTATTTAGAGGGAAACATATTGATGACTCCTGGAAAGACACATAAGAAAAAAGGAAAATTCCATGTGTACGATGCCAAGTTAGAAAAATGACAGAGAAAAGCAAGAGGAAGAGATGAATTCATAGGCTTGGAGGTGCCACACCATCCAATACACGTGGATGGAGTCAACGTGGAGGACACGTCAGTACCATGTCAACACCACATTAGATACTCGTATCAAATTTCATATAGTTCCACGTAAATACTAGGACAGTGCCATGAAAGTAGGAAAGTGTAACCGAGTGACTGGACCACATGTCATAATCATATTTGGCCAAGTACAAAGGTTACAGGAAGTTTGACGATGAAGGAAAATACAAATTAATATGAACCGTTGATCTATCGAAGCCATAACGAAGAAATCTAGACCATGCATCTGAGCGATATGGTCAGAGTTAAACAATTCACCCTTTTTATTTACACTCCGAGGAAAAAGTATCAAAGTATATTCCTTTTTTCGATACCATCAATCAACGTTCAAAATATTGGGGAAGTTGTACAACTCCAATGAGAAGGGTATTGAAGAATATTCCTTCCTCGAGAAAAGTGTTATCTTGAGAAAAATGACCAATCTGGATCGTTGGTTAGTGTGTGAAAAATATGCAATGACAACCATAGATTTACGTGGGTCCCACCTAGACATCTTACAAAAGGATCGAGGAACACAAGTTAACCATCGTGCATGTTGAGGGGGAGACATAATGGGAGCCATTGATTTTAGAATGTGAGGACCATTGGATCCATCGTAGTAATTTTCATTGGAGTAGAGTTGATACTCCGACCACGAAGGACTCTGAGAATCAATGATAATCGTTGATCGACGATCTGACGGTTGAGGTAGTGTTGAGTGTTTCAGATTCCTGGTGGTCCTGATAAACATGATCGCAGATCGACGGTGGATATTGAATGAAAATTTAGATATTACAATGGTTGAGTGATGAGGTCCCAAGGGTCCGATAATCCTAGTGATTTCAATAAGATGGATGTTAGATCTGATGGCTATGATCTATCCAGGAATGATCAGATGACTACCATTCATTGCAGTTATACTAAATGGATAGAGTGAGATCAATGGGTGAGATTAATCCAAGATCCAAATCAGATACTGCTGAGCATCCAAGGGGCATTGTGTAAGACTATTAATTCATAGGAAGCAAGAAGATCGACGATCGAGATTTGATTCAAAGTAAGATCCAATGACTACTGAGTGATGATATTTGTGCCATGAACTGTAACTAATCCCGTGTGCAAAACATGGAAGGAATTTGGGACCAATTGGAAGGATTTTTTTTTAATCCCAATTTTAATGGAAACCTGGAGCTGACTTGTTAAATATTATTTGGTTAAGAAAAAATTCTTGGTGTATGAGCTTGAATATATAATGATGCCCAAATTATGTTGAAAGTGTGTGTGTGATGGATGTGGCATGAAGAGATATGAGGAGAACATAGATTCTTAGGTCTGTATGATAATGTGGAAGTGATGAAGATGATCTAAGGTTTGATGAAATAGAGGATGAAGCATGTTGGAGAGGTATTCTAAAGCAAAATAATAATTACAAATCTTTTTAAGGTGGTAGGGTGGAGCAGGGAAGGGAATTGGTGTCTCCTACAGGTTGGTGCATGTGAACAATAATTATGTGGGTTGGTACCCGTTGAATGAGTTGGTGCTCAACAAGGGTATTGGTGTGTTGGAATATTGGTTGTCATTGATGTCAACTACAACAAACAAAGAACAAGTCAAAAATCTCAGAAGGGAGGAGTGCTACAAAGGACACTCTATCAGGATCGAAATTCCCATAGAACCAATGAAAGTTTTTGTTCATAAACAGTGAAGAGATCCTCATCACAGTCGAGATTATTATAGTTGTTAGATCCATATCGAGAGCAAGATCAATCGTTATATCAAGGTAGATCTAAAATATGAGAGAGATAAGTTCCAATCATCAGATCTAGATTTCAGATATAACCAGAGCCGTCAAATCAAAATGATCATTCGTCAACTGTTGATCAAATCCAAGCAGGAGATAGAAAGCTTCAGGACTCCATAAATTCACCACTTTGATGATTATTAGAGACAAGGCAGAGGCATGCAATCACAAAGTCACAAAATCTCTCCAACCGTTAGATCAAGGAGGAACTTCAGGTGAATTCTCGATCGTCCGAATGCATATAGTGGAAGGATAGGATAAGCCAAAAATTCCCGGAGTCCTGTAGTGTCGAAGCCTCAAAATCTCGCCAACCGTCGGATAAAGGAGGAACTTCGAGTGAATTCTAGACCATCAGATTGAGTATAGTGGAAGGACAAGGTAAGCCAAAATTTCTCGAAGTCATGGAGTGTCGAAGCCCCAAAATACCACCAACCGTTAGATCCAGGGAAGAATTCAGGAGTAATGTGAGCCATTAGATAAAGCAGTGGAAGGATGACATAAGCACTTTGAAGGTATAAATCCCGGGGAGTTAAACGAATTTAGAGTTGTAATATCCCAGAGTCCCAAAATAAATAAGGACCGTCCATCTCAACAGTTGATTAAGTCATAGCCATTGGATTAATCCAGTGGAAGGATAGCGTAAAGGGGAGTTGTCAACTGACAGTAAACAACCAACATTACTTTATGACCACTTCGGTAGGCCAAAATTCGATAGAGTTGGAATATTGTAAAGGGATAATTTCTCGAAGTCCGAAGTCCGGAGGACTTGGTTGTAGCCCCCAACCATAGGTTATGATCACATTGGCGATGAAGAGCCAACGTGTAAGGAACCTACAGATTAAGCACCATTTTTATCCTCTCGTTGATCCGGGTGGATATTGGTGGCCACCCACCTTTTCCAACTGGCTCAAAACAACTTTATGGCAATTTTGGCAATTTACTATTTTTAGTAGGTTTTAACTTTCGGGGCCATTTTGAGGGCCTAAATGAAGGTTTTTCGAGATCTAGGTTCTCAATTATAGCCGAAGGCATGATTGAGCCCCCAAAATGAATATCCTCGACGATACCTTTTCAACGAGCTATCACACGCCTAAAACGAAGATCGTATGCAAAAGTTACGACCCCGAGAAGTTGATGCACCAACTTACCCAAACGGGGCCCACATGACTTTTGGCGCTTCATCTCCTAGGGTTAGGTTTTTGGATGTCTAGGACTCATGACTCTTTTGCATACCATCTCCCAGGGTTAGGTTTTGACGTTCAGGACCTTTGGCATTCCCGACTATTGTAAAAAGGCCCCCAGAGCCCCATTGTAACCATCTCCTTTAATCGCGAGTAGCCTTCACATCTCTTCCTCGTGAGATAAGCCGCCACCATTCTCCATGCAGTCTTTTCACTCAGCATTTTTACGCTCTCAGACATTTCTAATTAATAGAAATCGCGATATCAGATATCTATGCTTATATTGCATCTCCGATAAATTTCTGTTATATTATTTAATATATGTAACATCTCTCCGTGCATTTTCTTTATTATATCTCCGGGCCTCATTTCTCGTGGCTGAAAATAATCCCGATATAGGTCGAAAGGTGTCAGCTCTTGGATCGCTTTTCAACGTCCTAACAATGGCGGTATGAGTATAGAAAGTTGTGTCTTGATATTTTCTCTCTTTAGGAAAATCGCTCGCACACCCAAGAAAACCCCCAATGGCGTAATAAAATAAAAATCCATGGAGTACGATCCTATCGCACCGCTATTTTAAGCAAGCTCTCACGCGACAGAGAGAGACGAAATGATGGATAAATCTTCCCACATCCTTCAACACCCGCAGATAGCATCAAGCGCATCTTCAAATATGGGAATATCAAAAAATAACCTGTACCTTGAAATGAGAGGTACAAGTTAATTTTGATATTCCTCAGATTTGAAGGTCAAATAGATGCAGATGCCCCGATAAATGGCTAAATATAGCGTCATTCTTTGTTCATAATTTTCTTATTAAGAAAGATCACTCTATTCCTAAGGCTCTCCCATGTCAAACATCAGTGGGAAAATTAATCGGGAGAAGCAGAGTTCCATAGAGGATTCTCGAATATATTGGGTCGGTTTCCACGGGATTTTGTGGATGCTAAGGAACAATACTACCCTGGAAACTATGAGGAACAATACATGAGATGGACCACACTACGATAAGAGAGGGGCCAAATAGTGCCAGAGTTCACCAGTGTTTTCCATATCTTGTGCACCAAGATTGGTATCGAATACTTTGAGTGACACCTAATTTTGAATTTATATAGTGTCCTGCACATGTACTTCTAGATTGAAATGGATTTTCTCGACATCTCATCACCTCTACCATCGACATGCTATTAAAATCGAAAGCGTAAATTCTAAGCACCCGTAACAAACGGAGTTCGGTCCGAAAAATCCACAACAACCAGTAAAGTATGACAAAGACAACCTAACAAACAATCTCCTAAAACTACCCAATACACATGAAAAGAAGGGTCACTTGAAGACAAGAAGGACACCGGAAATGGTGCGATTTCAAAAAATCCCTCGGCATACCACGCATGAATGTCAATCAAAACATTCATTATGGCCGTAGATCAAAGACAAGGATCCAACCCCCATTCGGGACCGACTTGAAAAACACCGGGTAAAAGATAGATCATCACTAAATCACCCATTATCGCTAATCGCTAAATAATTCAAATCCGGTATTAAGAACCAAATGCATCCAAGAGGGAGGCTTCATTCACAGCATGTAAGGAAGGGGACCTACCGCATTTCCATTGTTGATAAAGGTAATCCGTGGCGAACCTCTTCTCACAGAGGTCGCCAAAATGTATTTGGGATTGTCGATAACACCACAATCTTCAAGCAACCATATAGCATCTGGTGGCTTCGCCAAGGATGAGATCTTCAGCCAAAATAGCCATTGTCGTATGACATCCAAACCTTCAAGGATGAGGTATTGGGATGCTTTCTGCCCCCCTCTGGATGTCTGTGATGTGGTTTTGAGCTAACCATATATGTGGAAGCACCATGCTATCTATGAGTCTCGACCTCAGAGTGTCACTACCTGTAATGCATTCCCAGGATACCGCGAGGGTAGTTCCAACCACCGCTCCACCTAAAAGTGCCACAAGGTAGCATTCATACTACAAAATTCATCTTCCACAATCAGTTCAAAAGGGGAACAAAAGACACCGCGAACCACCATAGTTTCATCAGCACCTTCTCATCCAACAAAGAAGGTCGCATTAGTTGCAAATAAAGCTAATACAAATTCTTCTACACACAAATATCTCTGTAGCTCCTCGACTGGTTAAAAAGGTCCAACTCTTCAAGCCACAAGATTGTGACGACCTTCAACAAACCAAGGCTGCTGGGATAACTCCAACAAGACAAGCAACTCACCAAGATGATTCCAACAAACGTGCTTTTCCTCTCTGGGAGAACTCAACGCTAAATGGAGACCCATTACTTCCCTAAGGAGGGAGGATTGACTGGGATATTGGTGGCCACTCCAATCTTTTCCAACTGCCTAAAACAACTTTATGGCACTTTTATAATTTACTATTTTAGTTGTGTTTTAACTTCCGGGCTCATTTTGAGGCCCTAAATGAATCTTTATATCGAGGTTCTAAATGATAGCCAGAGTGTTCGATTGAGCCCCAAAATGAATCTCCTCAGATGATACCTTTCCAACGAGCCATCACACACCTAAAACAAAGATAATATGAAAAATTTACGACCCAAGAAGTTAATATACTAACTTACCCAAACGGGCCCACATGACTTTGCTTCACTCTATAGGGTTAGGTTTTGGATGTCTAGGACTTTGTCATTCATGTTTATCCTAAAAAGGATTTCAAAGCCTCACTATACTCATCTTCTTACGAATGAGAACAACCATCACATCTCTTCTCGTAGATAAGTCACCACCATTCTAGCTTTAGTCTTTCATCTCAGATTTTTAATAGCCTCCTCGGTGACATTTTGGCGATTAATAGAAATCGCAGACATCAGATATCTATGTTTATGGTTGCATCTCTGATACATTTCTGTTATATTATTGAATATATGCAACATCTCTGTGCATTTCTTTATTATATCTCCGCTCTCATTTCGTGCCGAAAATAATCTGGATCACTCGTCAAACTGTTGGGTTACATGGAGTAAGCACATGAAGAATATGTGCTTAAGAGGATAAGCACTAAGGACATAACTCTCGATCTTAAATATCGATCATGTGGATCTGTGACCAAATCTCTGCTACTGGAATGAATGCTTCATTTGGAAAGTTTAGAAGGTGGTCACAACAATAAATATGAGCAAGTTTCCTTCAAAGAACTTCCCATACCATCCACCTCACACATTTTCTAGGGAAACTGTCTACATATAAGCTAACTTGGCATGTTCGGCACAAAACCCATGTTGTAGAATTTTAAAATTCATTTTCATCGCTCGAGAATATTTGTATGAAATTCACTATCTAATTTGATGTTCTAAAATCAATTAATTAACAAAAAATTGCCATTTGTGTTAATTAAATGAAGAGGTGCAATGGTTCATTATGAAAAGGACACAATGGTTCAATGTCACACCTATTGGAATACTATATAACCAAAAAGGTATGGCAAAAGAAAATTGTCTCTGTGGTCTACATCAGAAGATCAGAAGCAAGTGTAAAGTCCAAGGAAGAAAGACAAAGATACTTATGAAGTGAGGGTGGAAGGGAGGAGCAAGGGAGGATTAGTATCCTTTGCTAATTAAAGTGTAGAAACATGGAGTTGGTTCTTCCTAGGGTTGGTGCCCTAAAACAAGGGAGTTGGTTCTTCCTAGGGTTGGAGCTCTAAAATCAGGGAGTTGGTGCATCCTAGGTTTGGTGCCCTAAAGCAAGGGAGTTGGCTCTTCCTAGGGTTGGTGCCCTAAAACAAGGGGATTGTTGTCTCCTAGAGTTGGTTCTCTAAATCAATATTTATATAAAATTTGTCATTTGTAATTTAAAATTTATACTCGTTGATGTTACTTACTGAAGTCTCTTTCCGATCAATAAAAGTTAGTAAATAATTGTTTAAAATTGTTAAAATTATCAATACTGATTCACCCCCCCTTTCAGTATTGAACTACATTCCAACAATTGGTATCAGAGTAGGTGCCTTCAACATAGTCTAATAAATGGAAGGTATATTTTGCATAATCCAATGGATCAACAAGAAGGAAATGTCTTCCACCAGAGCACCTTTTTTCAAAGGGAATGGTTATGCACTTTGGAGTGTGAGGATGAAAGGCTATATAATGTACTTGGGTTGTGATATCTACCAATCTGTAGAATATGGGTACACGACACCTGCTACTCCTCCCATAGACATAGTTGGAAAGAAGCTTTGCAATGACAATGTAAGAGCAACCAATTCCATCCTAGGAGGATTATCCAATCCTATAGTTGTGAAAGTAATGCATTGTAAGTCAACAAAAGAAATATGGGATAAAATAAAGGTCATATATGAAGGAGATAACAAGTTAAAAAATGCCAAACTACAAACCTACATAACATAATATGAAAACTTGAAAATGAAATAAGAAGAGAACATATAAGAAGATCTGCAGAGAGTATATGAGTGGTCAACTCAATCAGAGCATTATGAGAAGATCTCAAATATCAAACCATTGTCCAAAAGATATTGAGATCATTATCCATGAGATATGATGCCAAGATTTATACTCTTGAAGACAAACCAGACCTTGATAATCTCACAATGGTTGAACTACATGGGATCCTCACAGAGTATGAGATGAGAACAAGGAAAGAAATACCGACAAAAGGAGAAACAACCTTAGAAGTATCAAAAGCAAAGAAGAAGCCAGAGTAGGTGTCTAATGAAGATCAATCAGAAATATCTAATGAAGAAATAACTAACTTCATGAAGAAACTCAAGAAAGGAACTGGTAGATACAAGGGAAAGTTTCCTCTCATATGCTTTAACTGTGGAAATATTGGAAATTTTGCTTCCAAATGTCCCTATCCAAAACAAGAATAGAGTGACGCTGAAATAAATTTAAAATAAAATAAGAAGAGCCAAATTAAAGACAAAAGGAAGGTCTCTAAAAAGAAGAATACCTTTTACACTGAAGAGAACAACAACTCATCCAAAGAAAGTGAAGAAGAAGAGGAATCTGAGCACCTATTTATGGGTATAGAAACCCAAAATAATCACACTAAAAATACCTTTGAGATTGAAGAAGAAAACTGATGCAGGAGCATCGCCATCAATATTCAATGAGGCCAAGTGGAGAACAAATCAACATCTAACTCGCACATTCAAATTGGTTTTGGATTCCAAGGAGAGCGCGTTGCTTTAATGTTTTGAAACTATTGTAATTAAAGGCTCGTAAGATTTTGAGGCATGAGCCAATGTAAACAGTCCAAGAGATTGTAATTTCTTTAATGCCCAAAGGATTGTACAGATTTGGAGAATAAAATCATATCTATATTGTAAATGCTCATTTATTTGTAATAATCTTAGTGGTAGAATGCTTTAATTATGATGTGAAAGGACTAGAGTAGTCAGAAAGAAGGCTCAAGAAGCCCCTCCATGTATAAATGTATGTAATATATGCCCAAAAGAGGTTGCTGAAGATTATTGTAATTGATGTTGAAGATTATTGTGAGTGCTACCAAAGAGAGAAGCTGAGAGCTGGAAGAACACTTTGTAAATGTTTTGTTGGAGGAATATAATATAGGATATTTGTTTCAAATGTCCGAGTTTGCTTATCTCTAAGTTAATTGGATAATGCCATGTTATCTATTTTCTATGTTTATATGCCTCTGTGTGTATTTCATGGTTGAATGAATGAACTTGTAATGTTCTATAAGTTTCAATTGTTTCTCTTTTGAAGTCCTGGTGCAAGGAGTGCATAATGGCCACGCAAGGAGTGCGAAGGCAGATTCATTTTCAGACTCAATAACTCAGGAGAGATAGAGTGAATTTCATAGAGTGAGTGCAAGGAGTGCACATATACTCGAATAAGTATAAAATATTGAAGGTAAGACCCGTGCAAGGTGTTTACATGGCCAAGATTTAGTGAAATGTTGAAAAAGTCTCAAGGTGAGCAAGTGCAAGGAGTGTGAGAGAGATTTTCTAAGTCTCAAACTCAAGAGAAGTAGCAAAAGGTGTGCACCCAAGCCTAAGTCCTTTGAAGTTGACAAATCTCAAGAAGGGTAGAGATATTTAACTCTCGAAAGAAAAAATTCTTTTTGTTTGGATGATGAGTGGACAAGATTCGTTCGGAAGGAGCAGAGGTTTTCACAACTGTCAGATTTGAGAAAGGTGCACAGGGTTTAACCCTCAAAGTCCTCTGGACTTCACGAATCCAAAAGTTTTAGGGTGTGTACTGTGGAGGAGACAAATTTCCTGAAGTCCCAGGATTCGAAGTAAATCTGGGTTGTCAGTCGTGAGTACACGTGTCCTCAGATCGAGCATGCTCGGAACTTAGCAACTCCCGAGAATTGGAGGTGAAGTTGCAAGAGTGTGCATAACTCCCGAAGTTTTGAAGCCGGGAGCAGATCCTGACCATTGGTGACAGTGCCACATCTTAGAATAATGCTAGTTATTCGGAAGTCTGACAGTCCCAGAGAACGAAAGAGTAAATTTTTAAGGTTCGAGAACTCCCGAAGGCCGAGGTAGATCTCAACCGTCCATTGAGAGGGACGCGTGGACCATAGATCCAATCCTTCACCAATTCAACACTCCAGAGGTTTTGAAGAGTTGTATCTTGAAAAGCTCTGAAGTCTGGAGTGTGGAGTAAACAGTGACCGCTGATCTAGGGTGGATGACAAATGTCTCGTATTCTAATTCAGAGTTCATGCATTCGAATGAATTGCGTGTTGGAGGAGGTAAAACTCTCGAAGCCCAGAGTCCCGAAATATCTATGAGCCGTGGATCTCGACGTGTATTGTGAACCATTGATCCTCGTCGTTGTTCGACTGTTCATAAATTCAATGATGAGGAGGATCGTAGGGTGATTTTGTTGGAAATCCCGAAGCTCGGAGCTCCTAAGTGCCGAAGTTTCTGCCATTTAAAGGTTTAGCCTATGGTTTTGGCCTGAGGTCACATGGACTTCCCCGTTGAAGTGACAAGACCCTCACAAACTTGAATTTGTGTGCATGGAGAAGAGTAAAGGCCTATGGTAGAAATTTTTGAGGGCTCAACAAGATCCTGAGATATAATTCACCTCCTTAGTGTGAAATATCCTTAGACCGAGAGGTCATGCGATCCCCATGAGTTGGTGGGGGTTTGCATCAAGTGGTATCAGAGCGGGATTTTGTTTGCAGAAAACTGAGAAAGAGAAGAAGTTGAAAAAGAGAAAATGGCAAATGAAGGCCATAGAAAATATCTGAGAGGAGACCACAAGCAGATGAGAAAAGAGGAGATGGATAAAGAGCTCAATGAGACCACAAAGGAGCTCAACAGATTAAAATTGAAATGGAAGAGAATGCAACAAGGAAGCTGGATGTATGAGTGGTGCATGAAGGGGAAGTTAAAGTGGCCTATTCAGTAGTTGATTGCGAGGAAGCAGAGGCAAATTTTGAATAGGTGGATGAGGCAAGTGGAGAACCTCAGTAATTATCCAAAATTGGATCTAGGAGCCAGATGGGGCTCAGAAAGGCCTAAAAATAAAAGTGCTCAGAATATCTTCAAAATGAACGTGTGCATAGGCCTCAATGTTACCAACCTAATGCAACTTGAATAGGCTCAAACAAATTTTGTATGCTCCAGATATCATGATCTGTTCATTTGGCCAAACAAACAAAAAAATGATGACTGTACAGTCTGTACAGTGCCACGTGGTAGCTGACTATACAGGCCGTATGACCATACAAATTACATGGAAAGGTACAATGGCAGGTTCAATGTGCTGACTGGGCATACATACTGACACGTGGTAGGGTGATTGAGCGTACAGACTGATGACATGTCGGACATGTGGACCAATCAGGGAGTGACACATGTCACCACTGTAAGGGTGACATGTGGCACGATCGTACGATACATGGAACACGTGGCAAGGTATAGTTGGAGTAGACACATGGTAGATGTGGACAACTGTACCAATGGAAATTTAACACTTGGCATTGGATTGGACAAATGGGAAGGTGCCACGTGGCCTAGACATGGGCTTCCACCTGGCACCCATTCATTGGTTATTGATTGAAAAATTGTTTTGGAGTCCATCGAGTTCGAACTGTGGACCTCCATGGGCTCCAATATTTCACGTTGGCCAGGCTACCAACCTGCCTACACCGTGTTCCTTAACCATAAGGCACAAAATGTTTAATTGAAGTGATATGGTGGGTCAATTGGCTGGAAATAGGGTTGGGGCTTAGCTCCCAACCTCGGTGCGTTACCAATGTATACAACCCTGTCATTTGTCCCACAATTTTACACTTGGCGCAGTTTTCTATGGTGTATCCCTGGTCCAGTGTAATCCTGACGCGATGGTATATGACCGAATCATATGCCCTTTTGACCATACCTCATTTTGTTGGCGCAGGGATGTGGATCGAGCCCACGGTTTCGGTAGCCACCCCATATGACCCAGACTATTAGTTGCGCGTGGAAATATGGAGGTTATCCTCGGTCGATCGGGCTAGCCCACCAACCAGGGGGCTTAACCAATGGCTAAACATCGGGGGCTTCACCACAATTAGCGTGAGGAGGTTTTGGAGTGTGGCCACATGGGCCTTACACGTAACCAGGAGCAAGATCAGAGGGGGCTAGCGCTCCAGAAGCCTATCACGAGGGAGACATGGAAGTGCCCAGGTGACTAGGGGCCGCGAATAGGGGGATTCTCCCTATTCATATTCCTTTTGTGCATTTTTTGAACTTTATGTTAATATTTTTATGGATTTTTCAGCAGATTTGGGAGATTTAGCCCATTTTTGGGAGATCTTGGGCCCTTTTTGAGGCTAGATCTTGGGGGGAAGTTGGGATATGGTTACCAACTTCAGGCCTATATAAACCATGGATTTTTGAAGCCATGGACAAGGTTAATAACAAAGTTATGCTGAAGATTTTCCAAGCCAAAGACATTTTTATGCAGGGAAGCCATTGAGGAGACAACCTTTGCGGGCCATTTTTGGGAGCTTCGGTCATCCGATTTCAATGCCGTTAGTTTTGTTGGGTTCCAGAGATCCGGTAGAACAAGAACATATCAGTTTGTAATATTTTTGGCACTGCTGATATGTACTTTTAAATATTTGAACATAAATAAGAAAGCCTCACCCACTGAGACAAAGGCCTAGAGACGTAGGCGAGATTGTCGAGCTCCGTTATCACTTTGGTGTTTTATGTTTTGTCGTTCTTCATGTTTATTTCCAGATATGTACATGATTATATGGCTGCTATGTTTCTTCTATAATTATTCCTCTTTCATTCAACTTCCTAAATGGTTAATTAACACATGCTAAATAACTCAACCATTGTCATTTAAAAGATCTTTTCACTACAAGTGGTATTAGAGCTAGTTGACGTTTGGATTTGAGTTTGCATGATTACCGGTGAAAAGACACATCATGGTGAAGGAGAGATTATGGAAGAGAATCCATTGATTGGATTGAGAAATATAACTTCCCAAAGCAAGAATATGGCATCGAAAGAGGGACTATCTCAGGATGAGAAAGAGTTTCGAAAAAATTTCTTCACCATGTTGGAGATGATGAAGGTTTTTTATGAGGATTACTTGGAATGGAAGAGACCAAATTTGGGTGAATCTTCAAAGGAAAAAAGGATTGTGCATGTAACCAAGAAGGAAGAGGAATTACTAGCAAAGCAAGAGGAACACCATGAAGGAAAGAAAGAAGCCACTTGGTTTTTCCAGAAGTGGATGTCACAACTTCATTATATTTTTCTTCCATTAATGTAATCATACATGTTGAAATTGTTGGCGACGGAAGTCACTCCTGGATTGCAGTAGGAGCAGAGCCCGACGCCCATCAGTTTTATGTCACAGTAGTTTTGAATGGATGATCGAATGGATAGATACTCGGGAAGATATCACTCTAACTCAGGGACTGGGTTCGGCATGTAAGGAACAAAGGAGGTCTTGATCTAACTTCAGTCAGTGGGTTGATTTGAAAATGAGCAGGTTGAAGACTTGGTGAGAGGAGTGGACAAGCTACCTCAGGCAATGGGCCTTTCAGTAATTTGTAGAAGAAAAACTCTGAATTTGAGATCCTCTGGTTCAGGGCTTCGAGAAACTAAGAGGGGGACTTGACTGGATTCTCCAATTCCAAGTCGTTCAACGCTTGAGAAAATCACAAGGACCGATTAGAAACAAGGCAACTGTTACAGTGATCCAATCTACATCATCCTATAACAGTTACAACTCGACTGGATTCTCCAATTCCGAGTCGTTCTAACACAGTGTAAACAAAGACGTGAAAGGAAACTGACATTCATAAGACAAGAAGTCTCAAAAGTCCAGGCATAACTAGAACAACAATGCTTCATTAAAGTTTTACAACCGGGAGCCTTGCTCAACCATCGATGGATTACAAAATACAAAGACTGAGTATATATACTTAGAGAAAATCGCCCAACATTGGCGGACTCAGTCATCCGAGGCTTGGCGTCCCGTCAGCCAAATTTGGGCGGGTATTCTTTGTCAGACGCCCCGCTTAACTGCGCATGTCTCGTGCAAGGGGAGTAGCTGAGCCATTAAGTGCCGAGCTAGCGTGTGCATACCTCCTCTGGCTGGTCGAGGACTCGACATGGCTTCTTCAGAAAAACGGGTACACAGGGCCCTCTCGAGCATACCGCTTGCCAGATTATCCATACTTTACACTTAATGCCTGAGAAGAAGTCTCAACTACCTCTTCTCATCTTCATTTACTCCATGCGAAAAACCAGGATCGAGGCTGAATCGGATGGCGCATGGAGATTACGATGATCCTTTAAGCAACTAGACTCGACGCCTTTGGCCCCCTTTTTGCACAGCTTCTTCCTTTCCCAAGTGACCACGGGCTGTGACCCTGAGTCTATTCCCAAAGTCTTTCGGCGTTCACGAATAGAAGGAGTTAATCCTTGCTTATTCACAGCTGCGATGAGCGAAATGCCGAGATGGCTCAATCGGGCGCCGCGCATCTCTCCCAGATCCGACGTTCCTGAACTTAGTTGGTGATGTCGTGGGCTCGGGTCCTGGACGCTCTCGGCACCTCACGCATCAGGAATTTGATGGAGTTGTTTCTGTGCCATGAAATTGCGATGGGCGAAAAGGCGAGGAGCCTAATCGTGCACCAGATGTCCCCTTTTGATAAACGATTGAGACTGCTTCGCAATGTTGTGGGCCCGAATCTGGGTGCTTTCGACACTCCAGGGTTCGGGGTTTCAAGATGTGAGAAGACGAGAGACTTTCACCCTTCGAACTCCCGAGTGCCGATATGCCGACTAGATCTCTCACTATGTGTCGTTGGATCAGACGACCTAGATTTAGCCTTGAAAAATAGGCGCTTTCTCTGACGCTATATATCATTTAACTTGGTAGCCCCGATATCCCGATGACCATTGATCTTCCCTTGTGGATGAATCTGGACCGTCGACAACATAACTTCACCCTCTTACGTGCTTGGAAGCCTTAAAACGAGATTTTTCCATGCTTCTCTCGGGCGCTTCTCGTGCATCTTGCAGACTCGAACACTCTTGTGCCTAGAACAAGAAATGTCGCTAACATTAGGCTCCATGGGGGATATAGTCATCCCTGCGATGCTCTAAGGACTATTTTGCAGATTCAGTGACTTGCTGTTGGGCTATGGAGTAATTTATTAAGCCGAAAACATAAAACATAAAACAATCTTTACAAAACAAAAGAAGCCGCTTGCAGCTTACAAAAAACATTTTTTTAGGAAATGCCCATTCACTGGGCCATCAAAAACTTCTTCGCCTTCCAAATCCTGCAACCTGTAGGTGTTGTTTGAAAATACCTCATAGATATTGAGGGGCCCAAACCAGAGGGCATAACACTTACTGTGTTTGCCCCTATCCTACCTGGGTGCATCCTATTTGAGCACCAGATCACCCAGCTCGAAAACTTTCTTTTTGCTCTTTCTGTCAAAGGTTTGCTTGATCTTCTGCTGATGATGGTAGGCCCTATTCATGGCCTGTTCCCTAATCTGCTGTACTTCCACCATCTGATGAATCCTTCTAGTCATATGGTCGGGCTCTCCTTCAAGGTCCTGGAGAAATTTTGCCACAGATAGAGCGAGCTGGGTAGGAAAAACAACCTCTGTTCCATAAACAAGTTGGAAAGGAGAGATGCCCAGAGACTTCTTTGTCGTCACCCGGTTGGCCCATAGAGAAAATTTGAGCTTTGAATCCCAAGCCCTTTTATTGTGTTCCAATATTTTTTTGATGAGCTTAATTAGACTTTTATTAGAAGACTCCGCCAACCCATTTCCTTGAGGATAATAGGGAGTAGAGTGGATCAACGAAATCTCAAACTGTTCACAGAACTTGACCAAAGGCTCGAACCTGAAAGAGGCGGCATTGTCGGTGATGATTTTGCTGGGACATCCAAATCTGGCTATGATATCCTCCAGGAAACTGATAATTATTTTGTGAGAAGTACTCCTGGTAGGGGTAGATTCTATCCACTTGGTGAAATAGTCTGTCGCAGTCAGGATCCATCTGTGTTGACCACTTGAGGGAGGATGAATTTATCCAATGAAGTTCAACCCCCACTGCTGAAAAGGTGCCGAAGCTATTATAGGCTTTAATGGAAGTGATCTGAGCTGTTTCTTTCCTGAGAACTTTTGGCATTTGATGCAAGCTCTAATTTCTCTGCAGACATCAGTGAATACAGTAGGCCAGTAATATCCATCCCTGAGGATCTTATGAGCTGTGGTTTTCCAGAAATGATGGCCCCCGCAAAGGCCGTTATGGAAATCAAATATAACCTTCTGGGCTTATTGTGGGTCCAGGCACCTTAAAAATACCCCTAGAGGGTCTTTCCAGTACAAGGCTTGGTCAATGAGGCAATACCTGACTGCCTTGAGCTTTAAAGATCTCTCTTTTCTATTTCCCATTCCATTAGGAGGTTTCAATTCTTGCAAAAAGTACAAGATATCCTTGTACCAGGTGAATGCTGCTAGTGATAAGGCACCTTGAGAATTCTTATTGGTCAACTCGGCTTGCGGATTTTCTGAACAGGCGTTGATGAAGCTAATACCCAAGGCTTTGCAATTGGATTCATCTAGTAGCTTGGCTAAACCCTTCCCCTTTATCAACTTAGTGGGCTTAATCTCCAGATCAAACTCTAGGATCCTGGAAATTCACTTACCTCTTCTCCCATCTATGTCGGGTTGTACAAGGATGTCCTTCACAGAGGCTGAAGGAACGTATGCGGTCACCTTTGAATGCAGGACATAGACTCTAAAAGCTTTGAGAGATTTTACTAAGGCATAGGCCTATTTTTCCATGATTTCATACATGATCTCCACATCTCTTAATGCCTTACTGAAAAAGGCAATGGGTTGTTCTCGCCTCTCCTCATTTTTCTGCAACAAGACCGCTACTACTGTATCGAAATAAGCAAAAGAGAAAATTAGGAACTCTTTGGAATGGTCGAGACTGATCAGCACCGGTGCCTCAGTCAATGCCCTTTTTATCTGGATAAAAGATTCCCTGGGTTCAGTGGTCCATTTCACTTCATTTCCCTTCCTGAGCATGGCTGTGATATGTTTCACCAACTCAACAAAATTTGAGACGAATCTCCTCAAGAAATTAATCTTCCCTAAGAAGGCCTGAACTTCTTTCTTGGATATAGGAAGTGACAGGGTTTGAATTTCCTCTACCCTACTAGGATCAATCCTCACCCCTTCTTCTGATACTATATGGCCTAATAGCTTCCCCTCCTTCATAGAAAACAAAGATTTTCTGGGATTTAAAGATAGGCCATACCTACGACACTTCAAAAAAACTTTTCTCAGATGCCCTCAATGCTCTCTGTCAGACCTGGAGAAGACTGTTATGTCATCCAGATAGATCACCACAAACTTATCTTTCTCCTCGATGAAAGCTATGTCCATGGCTCGCTGAAAAGTTGCCCCTGCATTCATCAATCCAAAAGGCATTTTGGCATACATGAATGTGTCCCAAGGAGTGGTGAAGGCCGCTTTTTCTCTGTCCTCAGGTATGAATGATATCTGATTATAGCCAGAAAAACCATCAATCATGGATATCCTGGATACACTAGTTACCCTCTGCAGTATTTGTTCCATATTGGGCAGGGGATAATTGTCTTTCCTTGAGCTCCTGTTCAGGTTCCTGAAATCAACACAGAGTCTTATTTCTCCACTTTTCTTTCTTACTGGGACCAAATTGGCCACCCACTCGGAATATCTCAAGGGGACAATGATTTGGGCATCTAGCAATTTCTTCACTTCTTTCTCCATGATAGGTAGCAACATGGGATTTATCTACCTCAACTTTTGCCTGAATGGTTTAGCCTTTTCTTTCAGTGGGATCTTGTGCTGAATGATAGATGTGTCATAAGTCTTGAGGTCTTCGTATGTCCATGCAAAAACATCAACAAACTCTTTTAGCAACTTAGTATATTCGCCCCCCTATTCTCTGGTCAAACTGCTTGATAATTTGACAAACCTAGGCTCCTCCTGTGTGCCAATGTTGCATTCGGCTGTATCAACATCTTCATTTGAAACCTTACCTTTTACTGACACATCATTCCTATCAAACAGTCTTTCCAAAGGGACTAATCCCCTTGGAATGTGATTGCTAGGCAGCTGAATAATCTGGTGATTAGCAATTTTATTTGCAAACACCTCAGGGTGAGGGTCACCTTCTGGGTCGGGATCCTGATCAATGTGCAATGCCGAAAACTCATCGACGGACAGAAGAATTTTTTTGATTTCAAGATCGTCCTCGAACACCTCCCAATGCTTTACATTGTTCGGGATGGATGGTCTGTATCTTATTTTGACCTCACCATGGATCTTTGGCGACATAGGGACCCTGAACAGACTAGCCGAGATGGCTAAGGAGTCGGCCAGGGTATTTTCTTCCCTTGGGACAAAAGTAATGTTAAAACCTGAGAATAAATTATCAATCAGGTCCGATACCTCATTTCTTTAACTTCTGAGCCGAGGATGCTTGGCCTGATAAAAATTCCCGACCTGTTGGATTATCAATTCTGCATCTCCGAACACTGACACCTCTTCAATTCCCATTTCTTTTGCAGCCCTCATACCTAGAAAAAGAGCTTCATATTCCGCCACATTGTTGGTAGTTTCAAATTCTAGCTTGTATGACATGGATATGGTCTCTTGGCAGGGCGATATGAAAATCACTCCAGCGCTTGCGCCTATACTGGAGGAAGCTCCGTCAAAGAACATCTTCCAAACATAGGTGGTTGGAGGAGGTGTCTACCGATTAAGAATGGGTTGCTTTCTTATCTGTAAAGGGACCTTAGGAGTTCCAGTGATCTATAACAAACTAGACCCTAAGTCGGTGTCAAGTGCAAAGATGGGGTGGTTAGTGGGGTTTGTTTCATTACTGACAATATAGGCTAGCTGGGATTCTCTGTACAACCTCCTATGTTCCCCTCCAAAGACCGGAATGGTGGAATATGTGAGGTCCATCTGTAATGTTCCTCCAAGTCTTTTAATCCAAGACCTTGACAACAACATGCCAAACTTGGGGGGAACATCATCTACCACAATATCCATGACCACACTTTTCATGGGTAGCTGAAACAAAAAACCACCAGGTCTTTGATGACTCCTAGACACTGCACACTCCTTGAATCAAAAGAATACAAATCATGATAAGCTTTTGTCATCTCCAATCCCAATTCTTCCATTACTATTTTGGGCATAAGGTTATGGGAAGCTCCTGAATCCATGAGGAAATTATGCAACACTTTATCATGTATATTCAGGGAGGTGTAGAAGGGAGGGGATAAATCATCTTTGTCTTCTACCATGGGACCTAGGATGACAACTGGTTTCTCATATTGAAGGTTCACCGAGTTAGAGGGAGGTTGGGGGAACTCAGATTGTAGCAACTTGGAGAGGGACCTTTTGAAATGTTCATTTTTAACGAGTTCAGATAGGGGTACAGGAATTCTAATATTCTGAATCTCATGTCAAAATTGAAGGAGGGGATAGGTCTAGGAGCTTCCCTTACCTCAGTGAAAGGTTCCTTGGCTGCTGGCGGAGCACTCTGAGTTTTCTTTTCTTTAGTAGTGGCTGCTGCAGATTTAGTAGGCCTATCTGCTATGAGGGGCTGGTCTTGGCTGTCAAGGTCTCCTTCTTTCTTTCCTGACCTGAGATTGTATCTTTTAGAGGTGTGACCGACCCTTTCTCCCTTACCTAACTCATGGATTTGAAAGTTCATCATGGATTTTTCATATGCGGACTGAGTCAAATGGGGAAAAGGAGGAGCTTCTTCAACACAATGAATTTCGGGGTCGAACTTGTCTATCTCCTCCCCTCCCTCATGAGAAACCAGGTTATTTTGGAGAGGGGCTTGAATCCTTTGGTATTCTTTGTCTTTTTCCCTTTGTTCCCTTGGGAAGGCCTGTGGTCCATTGTTATTAGGCCTCCTGAAACCTCTACCATCAACATTTTGGGGATTTCTCTACATGGGCTTCCCTTCTAACTCCCACCTTTCCATTCTAGTAGAAAGTGACTTTAGTATTCTAGATGTCTCATCAGTTTGAAGGGGCAGGGGAGAGGAGATGGATGAGGAAGCTCCAGGCCTCTTCCTGGATATGTTTCTACCAGCAGTGTTCCTGAGTCAGTCAACAACCAATATATTAGATTCTACCTCCACGGCTGCATCCTGCATATGGGCCAGAGTAGTGTCTCTTCTTTCCCTCAACAGGAGGCATAAATCAGGATCAAAGGTGCCAACATAAGTGATCTTTGCAAAGGCTTAGGAGGGTTTTATCTCAGCAGGGATTTTGTTGTACATTTTATTAAATCTCTTGGAGAAGTCGGAGACAGACTCTCCTTTTCTCTTCAAAGACCCAAACTCTGTCATGTAATATAAGAAGTCTTTTTTATCTCCCCAATGTCTTAAAAAGGCATTATCTAAAGCTTCGATCCCATCAATAGATCCGGGAGGCAGGGCCTTAAACCATTTTCTAGCCTCGCCTTGGAGACTATGAACAAAAATCCTCATCCATATGTCTGCATGCATGCTGTTATTATCATCTGTGAAACTGTAAAAGGCTTCTAGGTGTTCTTCCGCAGTTATGTCCCCCTCACCTGTAAACTTGGGCAGTTGCTTGAGGTAACCATCTGCTGGGAGGGCGTTGAGAGGCTGCAGTAGCACGAGGGGAGCATACCTAGCGGCTATAATGCCCTCCATTCTGGTCATAGGGGGACTTGCTCCTGCCATGGGGATATTGTGTGGAGGAGAACTCGGAGGAGAAGGAGCTTGAAAAGGGGATACTGGGGATGAGCTTCTAAGGGGAGTGGGAAACAATAGGGGATTTAGGGAGAAGGCTAGCGATCTTAGGTCGGCTGATGTTTCCCTTTGCACAGAAGCGGCTACAGTAATGAGAGGAGAAACAATAAAGCCAGGAGTAGGGAAATCTTCTGTGGTCCTGGGTCTACGCCGAGGTACAGCTTCAGGAGAAATGGGAGTGACAAGGATTTCTCCCTCTAATCCTAGACCAGGGGGGGAAACCTCAATAGGAACACTCCCAAAATTCAGGAAACGGGAAACTTCAGAAAGTGGTCTGCTAGGAAACTAAGGAGGAGAAAATGGGGTTCTTACAGAAGGAGGTGGTGGATTACCTGGTTCGATGGCGACAACTTCTCCTTCAGAGACCTTTCCTTTTCCAAGGACCACCTCCTGATCAATCTTGGGTGTAGCTAGAGGCAACTGTGGATGGGACCGCGTGTGTCTGCCTATGAAAGCGACAATTGACACGACAGGTTCGCTATAGTGGATTCGTCACAATGGAGTCGCCAGGTGCACAGTAGAAATCTTCAAGGGATCTGATGCCTGATGCACCTTCATAATCAGAAGCTCAATGCTGTTCAATCCCAGGTAATATTTTCAACTTCGTCCCTGGAAACGACGCCAGAAATGTTGGCGACGGAAGTCGCTCCTAGATTACAGCAAGAGCAGAGCCCGACGACCATCAATTTTATGTCACGGTAGTTTTGAATGGCTGATCGAATGGATAGAGACTCGGGAAGATATCACTCTAACTCAGGGACTGGGCTCGGCATGTAAGGAACAAAGGATGTCTTGATCTAACTTCAGTCAGTGGGTTGATTTGAAAATGAGCAGGTTGAAGAATTGGTGAGAGGAGTGGACAAGCTACCTCAGGCAACAGGCCTTTCAGTAATTTGTAGAAGAAAAACTATGAATTTGAGATCCTATGGTTCAGGGCTTCGAGAAACTAAGAGGGGGACTTGATTGGATTCTCCAATTCCAATTCGTTCAACGCTTGAGAAAATCACAAGGACCGATTAGAAACAAGGAAATTGTTACAGTGATCCAATCTACATCATCCTATAACAGTTACAACTCGATTGGATTATCCAATTCCGAGTCATTCTAACACAGTGTAAACAAAGACGTGAAAGGAAACTAACATTCATAAGACAAGAAGTCTCAAAAGTCCAGGCATAACCAGAACAAAAATGCTTCATTAAAGTTTTACAACCGAGAGCCTTGCTCAACCATTGATGGATTACAAAATACAAAGACTGAGTTTATATACTCAGTGAAAATTGCCCAACATTGGCGGACTCAGTCATCCGAGGCTTGGCGTCCTGTCAACCAAATTCGGGCGGATATTCTTTGTCAGACTCCCCCCTTAACTGTGCATGTCTCCTGCAAGGGGAGTAGTTGAGCCATTAAGTGCTGAGCTAGCGTGTGCAGACCTTCTCTGGCTGGTTGAGGACTCGACATGGCTTCTTCAGAAAAACGGGTTCACAGGGCCCTCTCGAGTAGACCGCTTGCCAGATTATCCATACTTTACACTTAATGCCTGAGAAGAAGTCTCAACTACCTCTTTTCATCTTCATTTATGCCATGTGAAAAACCAGGATCGAGGCTGAATCAGATGGCACATGGAGATCACGGTGATCCTTTCGGCAACTGGACTCGACACCTTTGGCCCCCTTTTTGCACAACTTCTTCCTTTCCCAAGTGACCACGGGCTGTGACCCTGAGTCTATTCCCAAAGAGCTTTCGGTGTTCGTGAATAGAAGGAGTTAATCCTTGCTTATTCAGAGCTGTGATGAGCGAAATGCCGAGATGGCTCAATCGGGCACCGTGCGTCTCTCCCAGATCTGACAGTCCTGAACTTAGTTGGTGATGTCGTGGGGCTGGGTCCTAGACGCTCCCGACACCTCGCGCATCGGGAATCTGATGGAGCTGTTTCTGCGCCTTGAAATTGCGATAGGCGAAAAGGCAAGGAGCCTAATCGTGCACCAGGTGTCCCCTTTTGATAAACGATTGAGACTGCTTCGCAATGCTGTGGGCCCGACTCTGGGCGCTTTCGGCACTCTGGGGTTCGGGGTTTCGAGATGTGAGAAGACGAGAGAATTTCACCCTTCAAACTCCCGAGTGCCGATATGCCGACTAGATCTCGCACTATGTGTCGCTGGATCGGACGACCCAGATTTAGCCTTGAAAAATAGGTGCTTTCTCTGACGCTATATATCGTTTAACTTGGTAGCCCCGATATCCCGATGACCATTGATCTGCCCTTGTGGATGAATCTGGACCGTCGACAACATAACTTCGCCCTCTTACGTGCTTGGAAGCCTTAAAATGAGATTTTTCCATGCTTCTCTCGGGTGCTTCCCGTGCATCTTGCAGACTCGAACACTCTTGTGCCTAGGACAAGAAATGTCGCTAACATAAATGATGACTTGTTATAACATCATTTTTGTACAATGTAGTGTTTTTTTTTTGTCCTTATGAGTATGTAATCAATAAGTTCCATTTTGTAACCTTTTGGAGGACCATAAGGTCTTTAGTGGGAAGGTGTGATCCATAATTTGATCTAGGAGCCAGATGGGGCTCAGAAAGGCCTAAAAATCAAAGTGCTCTGAATCTCTTCAAAATGGACATGTACGTAGGCCTCGACGTTATGAACCCAATGCAAATTGAACAGGCTCAAATAGACATCGTATGCTCCATATATCATGGTCTGTTCATTTGGCCAAACATGCAAAAAAATGATGAATGTACAGTCCGTACAGTGCCACGTGGCAGCTAGTTGTACAGGACTATGACCGTACAAATGATGTGGCAAGGTATAGTGGGAGGTTGAGTGTGATGATTGGGCATACAGATTGACATGTGGCAGGGTGACTGGGCATACAGAGTGATGACGTGTCGGATAGGTGGACCAATCAGGGAGTGACACATGTCACCACTGTAAGGGTGACACGTGGCACGACCGTATGACACATGGCACACATGGCAGGATATAGTTGGAGCAGACACGTGGCAGATGTGGACAACTGGACTAGTGGGTGTTTGACACTTGGCATCATATAGGACGAATGGATTCCACCGGGTTCAAACCATGGACCTCCATGGGCGCAAAGATTTGACGTAGGCCAGGCTACTAGCCCGCCTACTCTGTGTTCCTTAACCATAAGGTGCAAAATGTCTAATTGAAGTGATATGGTGGTTCGATTGGTAGGAAATAGGGCTAGGGCCTAACCCTCAACCTCGACGCATTACCAACGCATACAACCCTGTCATTTGTCCCACAGATTTACACTTAGCACAATTTCGTATGGTTTAGCCCCGGTCCAGTGTAAGCCCAACGCGATGGTATATGACCAAATCATATGCCCTTTTGACCATACCTCGTTTTGTTGGTGCGGGGATGTGGATCCAACCCATGGCTTCGATAACCACCCCATGTGACCTAGACTGTTAGTTGTGCGCGAAAATATGGAGGTTATCCCCGGTCGGTCGGACTAGCCCGCCGACTAGGGGGCTTAACTAGTGGCTAAACATTGGGGGCTTCACCACAATTAGTGCGAGGAGGTTTTGGAGTGTGGCCACATGGGCCTTACACATAACCAGGAGCGAGATTGGAGGGGGCTAACGCGCTAGCAACCTAGCACCAGGGCCACATGGAGGCACCTAGGTGACCAGGGGCCATGAATAGGGGGCTGCGCCCTATTCATATGCCTTTTGTGGGTTTTTTGAACTTTATGTTAATATTTTTATGGATTTTTTAGCATATTTGGGAGATTTAGCCCATTTTTGAGAGATCTTGGGCCCTTTTTGAGGCCAGATCTTGGGGGGAAGTTGCGATATGGTTACCAAATTCAGGCCTATATAAACCAGGGATTCTTGAAGCCATGGAGAAGTTTTAGAATAGAGTTATGCTGAATATTTTCCAAGCCAAAGACATTTTTATGTAGGGAAGCCATTGAGGAAAGCACCTTTGCAGGCCATTTCTGGGAGCTTCGGTCATCCGATTTCAGTGTCGTCAGTTTTGTTGGGTTCCAGAGATCTGGTAGAACAAGACCATATCAGTTTGTAATCCTTTTGGCACTACTGAGATGTACTTTTAAAGCTTTGAACATAAATAAGAAAGTCTCACCCACTTAGACAAAGGCCCATAGACGTAGACGAGATTTCCGAACTCCATTATCACTTTGGTGTTTTATGGTTTGATGTTATTCATGTTTATTTCTAGATATATACATGATTATATGTCTGTTATGTTTCTTCTATAGTTATTCCTCTATCATTCAACTTCCTAAATGGTTAATTAACACATGCTAAATAACTCAACCATTTTCATTTAAAAGATCTTTTCGAATAAGTGACACAGAGGAGGAGATGGTTTACATATTTGAACCATAAATTGGAGAGAGATTTGATGAGGAGGGAGAGAGATCGACTGAAGTTATCACAAATTTCTAGGAGGGAATGAGAAGAGATCAGTTGAAGAGCTCGTAGACTTCCAAGAGGGAAGAAATGAAAATTTAGGTTTCTAGGTGGGAAAAGAGGAGGTCAAACTGTCTGAGAGTCTCACGAACTCAGAGGAGAGTTCATATCAACAAGGAGTGATGATAGGAGAGGAGGAAGAGGTAGGAGAGAAGCCTCATCAACATGAAGATTCATGTGGGGTTGCATACCATGTGATTGAAGATGATGAGAAGTTAAATAATTCAACTCTCAAGGAGGAAGATCAAAGATGCATTATGATCATTGAGGGAATCAATATATTCCTTACAGGCAACCCAACAGAGGTCAGTGCATGTGTTTCACATGAGAAATTGATGCAGGAGGCATCTAGGGAAGAGGCCACGGGGCCAAATGTTTTTAAAAATAACAATGCATGTGTTGTAGGTGTAGGAGAAGGAAGACATTTAGTAGAGACTATCATGGAGGAGGAAGAAGGAGAAACATATTCCCAAAGTTTGGAGGGAAGAGAGGACATTAACAATGTTTTGATGGTAGGGGATATCAGAGTATCTATTGGAGAGGTATTAGAAGAAAATTCCAATGAATATGTTTCTTGTAAGGAAGCTGACAGACAACCCACATATTTTGTCATTTTAGAAGATATAAGGAGGAGTAAAGATGAGCATTCAGTGGAATTTCTCATAAATTGCAGCAAGGGAGATGAACTGAGGACAACTGTAGAATTTGAACCTGCAATAGGAGAGAGAGTAGACAACATGGATTTTTCTGATTTTTGTGAAGAACTGGAAGCCTTGGGAGAAAGAGTAATAACCCAGAGTAGGCTCATCCAACAGGTCAAGTTGGATATTGATGAAGAAGAGGAGATGCAATAAAGGAGATTGCAAGAGAGAAGCTAGCCCATGGACAAGCTGGACATTGATATAGAGGATATAAGAAGGTTGATGCTGTAGTCAACAAAAGAGACAACCAACAATAGGTGGAGGATGAAAAGGGGAGACTACAGTGGCAAGATACATGAAGCCCTGCAACATAAAATCTGGAAACCATGAGGAGAGCTTGCAGCAACAGTAGGACAATAACAACAACAGAAAAGCATAGGAACAGGAGGATAACTCCAAAGTAGATTTTGGGACATAGGAAGATCCAACACAACAACAACAGAGGAGCCATGAGAAAGAGCTCATGATTTTTTCAGCAATGGAGTATGATGCAAGAGCATCTCCATCAACATTCAATGAGGCCAAGTGGAGGACAACTCAACATCCAACGCATGCATTCAAATTGGTTTTGGATTCCAAGGAGAGCACGTCACTTTAATGTTTTGAAAATATTGTAATTAAGGGCCCATAATATTTTGAGGCATGCGCCATTGTAAACAATACATGAGATCGTAATTTATTTAATGCCCAAAGGATTGTAAATATTTGAAGCATTGACTCATATCTATATTGTAAATGCTCATTTATTTGTAATAAGATTAGTGGTAGAATGATTTAATTATGATGTGAAAGCACTAGAGTAGTTAGAAGGAAGGCTCAAGAAGCCCCTCCCTGTATAAATGTATGTAATCTATGCCCAAAAGAGGCTGCTGAATATTATTGTAATTGTTGTTGAAGCTTATTGTGAGTGCTTCCAAAGAGAGACGATTGTAGAAATTTCAATACAATTAATGTATTTCCTGCGATTATCTTGATCTAACAATTATATGCCACTGTTAAATACATCATCACTTCTACTAATATTCTTGCAGAAATTAAACCACGATCACAAAGTGAAATATCAAGAACACATAACACATAAGTTTTTCTGGGAAAGCATAAAGCTAAAAACCCCACTATCATATATTATGTATATCATGGATCATGAAACAATCTCATACAAAACTCTAATCCAAGAGCTCTCAGTACAATACAATCGTCTCACAC